>SRPO01000107.1:0-67604 GCA_018360065.1 Claviceps pazoutovae
TCGTGCGATGCCCGACAATCCCGTCAAGGGTGAATGCACGTCTGGTTGGTCCAGCACGGGGCCTGGTGACCCACAGGACTCTGGTAACCATGTAGAACCTTCTGGCCCACCGGATCGCATGCCAACCAAGAAGAGACACTGACGTCTGACAACCAAGATGCAACCCGACTAAACACAGACTATGTGCCTGTATGTACGGAGTATGTACCTATCGATAAACGGGCAAACTCTCTGGTTGGCAGAGGCCCCATTTTTCTCCTTGAACCATCTTGCTGCCCCACTAGGGCATTGTGTTGCACAAAAGAGTGGGCGCAGCCGTCTGGGCACTGTTCTGTGCTTGTACGGAGTAGATACCCCTATATACCCTGCGATACATTGGTATGGAACTTGGAGTCTTGTCGGGTTGATGATTGGTTGTTGTGTTTCGGACTGTTATGTTATTCTCTTCATTCTGATCTTGTGTTGTTGTTTTTGCTTCAAGAGAGGCGCGAAGTTACAGGAGAAACCTTGAGTTCAACATCAAGGGAGTGGAGTTGTTTTTTTGTTTTGAAGGGAGACGGGTCTTTTCATTAGAGGGGAGGAAACTCTATTTCTGGGGAGGAGGAAGCATATTCTTATCATCGTTTTTTGGAGAGTTGTTCAACATAGGAAATCGAGTCTTCTTCTTTTTAGGATCTTATCGGAGAAACCTGGTGGAAATCGTCAAGTCATCAGTACAGTTCAGTTGTTCCCGCGTAGGGCTTGTGTGTTGTTCCTTTTCTCTTGTTCCCTTTTGTCCCTCAGTTTATCTCCTATGTATGTACATACGGAGTACTCCGTACCCACGAAGTATTTCTCTGTGCGTAGCCAGCCGCCTTCAGACCCGACTGCTCACTGCCGAATTTGCTTGCCAGGAACAAGGGCCGATAGAGAGGAACCCCACCGTTATCATCCACCGGCGAGGCGTTATCCGCTCGCAGCGCATTTATCGCCATGCAAAAGTCAGGGTTAAGCAAAATCCTTCCATTGGATTGGCTTCGGCTTCGGTTTTTGTCGGCTTAACGTGGAGGAGCCAGGAGCCGATTGCAGCAAAATCAGTCAAACTTGACAAAAAATATGCTTCGACTGCTTATACACCCCCTAGAGTATCAATTCGTTGAATACTGTAGCTGTCCCGAAGAAAGTTTTTGATCCATGTGTGATGTGTCTGACTTTTGTTGTGCTTGATACCTACCTATCTTTGCTCTTCTTCGGTTCCATCTAGATCACACATACAGACTACCTACCGATCACAGCATCTACATCCGAAAGCAATCCTCCTACAAGACAAGGCATCATCATGGCCCTTACAGAAAAGGCCCAGTCTTCATCACCGACATCAACAATCATCACATCGGCCTCCTCAGATCATACCCCCTCTGCGTCAGATCACGGCCGACCATCCAAGGAAGCCTCCGACGGATTACCCCACCATGATACCTTCCACTCCTGGATTGTCGCCATAGCAGCATCAGTCAATTTGTTCATGTACATGGGGATAATCTACGCCTGGGGCATCCTGCAGACCAAAATCGCAGACTCGAGGGGCTACTCCCTCACGACACTTACATTCGTAGGGTCCCTGGCCACGAGCTTCATGGTCTCGTTGTGCATTCTCGTAGGGCACCTCGTCCGCAGATTCGGCTACAGGGAGGTTGCTCTCGCGGGGGCAGTGTTCTTAGGTCTGGGAGAAATCCTCTCGAGTTGGGTGGTGGGACATCTGTGGGCGTTGTTCATCACACATGGGATCTTGTTTGGTGTGGGAGGCGGGTTGATTACCCTGGTATGATGGCCTTTTCTTTCTCGCATCTTGTCTCTTCTCTTCTTGCTGATTTCTTCGGCGGCGGCGGCTAACGTGTTATAAAAAGCCCATTGCAACGGCCCCTCTGCAATGGTTCAGGAAATATCGCGGCCTCGCAACGGGTATTGTCTTTGGATTGGGGAGCTTGGGTGCCGCGGTCATGACTGTGGTGACGCACGAGTTGGTGGACAAGGTGGGCGTGGAGTGGACGTTTCGCGTGTTGGGAATTATGCTTTGGGTGATGTGTATTCCTGCGGCGTGGTGTGTTAGGCAGCCGCTGCTGGCAAAGACTTCGATTCCGCAGCTGCAATGGTATGGTACTCAGACTACGCATTCCCCTGACCTTGTATCTGCGAAAATCGCTAACAGTCGCACGTATAGGTATCGTCTGCGGGAGCGCAAGTGCATTATCCTCCTTCTCGGCGGCGCTATTGGCTGCTTCCCGCTGTTCGTACCACCGTACTTTATACCCGTCTTTGCGAGATCCGTGAGCAACTCTGCATCAACGAGTCTTATCGCCTTGACTGTCTGGAACCTCGCCTCTGCTTTTGGCCGTGTATTTGCTGGCTACTCCGCCGATTCGTTTTTGGGGCCAATGAACAGTATGGTCATTTCGCTCTTCCTCAGTGGGGTGAGCAGTTTGTGCATCTGGCCTTTTGTGGATAGCCTGGGGCTGCTTGTCTTCTTTGCCATCGTCAATGGTGTAGGGTCGGGATCCTTTTTCAGCTTATTTCCTCTGACAGTGACTGCCACGTTCGGAGCCACTAATGTCAT
The DNA here is from genome assembly GCA_018360065.1 of Claviceps pazoutovae. NCBI lineage: Eukaryota > Fungi > Ascomycota > Sordariomycetes > Hypocreales > Clavicipitaceae > Claviceps > Claviceps pazoutovae. Next base: position 2,594 of record SRPO01000107.1, read on the forward strand.
GGGCATCTTGCCAATCATGTGGCAGGCATGGATGTTTGGCTATTTCTTGGTGAGTGCCTGTAAAAGGGAGTCTCATTACGCAGCCGCATACTAACTTGAACCAGGGTACTCCCGTTGCAGCTGGAGTTTATTCTCTGTCAGCAAATGGGTCTGATGTCGCGTCAAATAGACCAGCTGCGTATTACGCCGGCGCAGTATGCTTTGTTGGCATGTCTTTCATGTTGGCTATTCGCTTCATGAACAACAAGACTGTACTGACCCGAGCGTGATCGCAAGTTACCAAGTTTCGTGATCAGGGCGTTCAACTGTTTTGGCTGGCGTTGGTAACCTCTTCTCGGAATTGTCCGGCATCTTGCATGATTGGCGTGGTCGAGGGATCATTGGCGTGGAGTTGCAACCATCATTGAGACCAAGCCCCCTGCTCATCTCGATTGTTGTTGACTTCGGCAAACAACTGATCCAACAGCGTGCTGGATTCAAGCTCATATTCACCCATCCCGGCCGGCATTGCAGCGTTTAACGTCTCTGATGGTCTTTCCGCACCCTGAATCTCTCGATTGTGCTCATCTGAACGATCCACCATGCGGAACTCGTGGACAGATTGATGAAGATTTCGAAATCGGCCCGGCTTTTGCCCTAGAACCGAATGCAGTCTTTTGTACCTTAAAGGAGTCATCAGATGCACGCCGCACTCGGATGCTTCGTGCAAAATCGTTGCAACACGTTCGGCCGCGTCAAATAGTTGTCGGGCACTTCCATGGCACCACCTCTCAGGGGCGGCGCTTCCAGCATCGGCTGCTCTACAGGACATCAGGGCTCAGACTCCAGAGTCGATAGGAAATATCGAAACCACCAACCAATATCTCAAAGCTTTGAGTCGAGTCACGTCCGGAACTTCGGGCGACTGGTCCACAATCAAGTGATTTCCACAACAACCTGAGGTGGTGAATCCGGTCCAAAAGAAAACTCGACAGCACTGAGAGGCCGTGCTATCTTCATCTTTTCATCTCTAATATGGGCAGCATGGGAGGATTACACGTGCCTGAGTTGACCATGCAGTCCATGATGAAGCATGCCCAGTACGTTGTTGTTTCAATAGCCACGGAGACGGCATCGTATCGGCGATTTGTTCGCCTGTGCAAGAATTTACATCCGTGAAAGGATGATATCTGTAGGAGCCGCTCCAAATCTGTTAGATTTGTGTGTACGAATAAAAGCCGCATCGAGGTCAAGTATAATTGATCAATCGCAACGCATTTGCCGAGGAGCGGGAGCCATAGCTTTGTAAACGCTTTCGAGGGCGATGAAGTTATGTCTAGTGGAAAGGGAGCGACGCGAGAGCTGTGTAGAGCTTGCATGATACGTATCGCGATGCCTTGCACTTGAGAGCCATGAGAAAGGAGACGTTACTGTCGGAATCGCTGACCAAGGCATCAGTGTCACATGATCGGATGCACCAATGTGGTGCGTGCGTGATGTACTCACGCACGCTCATTGGCTGCAGCCGTCACAACATTGTAGGATAAAGGGTTTTTCCCCCTTATCCCCTCTTGCCTCACTTCCTAGTTAAGACATGATGAACAACAGACACGACGAGAATATACTTTGATTACGAATGCATGCATTGATATTTATTTGCTTACCCTGTTTATCCCAGCAGTTACAAAAACAATGAAACAAAAGAATAGTGACTTTTACTTACCACAGACTACAGTACATCCAGGCCTTGTGAAGTCCCTCGTCCCCCATTCGTGAAACGTAATAATGAGCAGCGCTTGAACAATCTGGAGTTTCGGCGCCTGCAAAATGAACCTCACCATCATGCCTTCCAAGTTCCGTACAAAGAACATAGTGATGCCTAGACATAAGTTGGCTGGCCCCCGATGCACTCTGCACCAACAATTGCGCCGTCGTCACGGCCAAAATAGCGCCAAGTGAAATCTTATTTTCAGGACACCGTTTGGACCGGGTCTCTTCAATGAACGTGAGGAGATGGAGAAAAGTGAGTTCGGGAAACGCATTGGTGAAGACATTGACAGCCTTTACTATCACTCCATTGGACAGACTCGTGAGTCGTAATGTGACTGTCCACCCACGCGGTTGAGTAGTTCGCCGGCGGCGGTTCTTGGTGTCTCGCAGGCACTCGATGGCGCGTGAGCAACTCATCTGACGACGTTGGTATGTACTGAGGTTTCAGAGTGACATCGCGAGAGGACGATGCAGTAGCACGAACGGCTCTGGTTTGCCTGATGGGTAGGACTCAGAGAATTAGTCGTTCGCGACGCTGACGCAGTGCGGGATATCGGAACTTGAGAATTGAGACACCGTTGGCATAGCTCGGTCCCTGAATGCAGGCATTTCATTTTAAATTCCGAACTCGTCGTCGATTTTGGATCAGGGCGCACAAGAGATCGGGAATCGTGTCGAGGGACCGAAGCCGAGACACCAAGACTTCAAAAGCCGCTCTCGCATGTAACGGCAGGGCTTATGTAACAGCGGGGCTTAATTGTGGCGTTTCGTGGCGCGCTTGGCGCTTATCTGGTGCACTGATGATCCGAACGTGGCTCCGAAAACCGGGAAATGGCAGCCTCAAGTGCCCACTGCCACAGCATTGTTGAGCGCGGCTGACCGCGATTGTCCCATTTCCCCACACTCACAGGGCAAGCTCAACAAACCGTTAGTCCGATTTACATGAGATTGACATGTCCGATTGGTAGCCGAAGATGGATCCGAACGATTCCCCGCCCCTCCCATTCGCCAACAAACCCCACTAACGTCCCCTCGCGATCCTTCTGCTGCGAGTCCATTTCTCCTCGAGGTCTGTAGGTTTGTCGTGGTGTTGAGGTTTCCATTCTACCCTCTCCCTCGTTCGCCATCCTTCATTTCATAGTCCCTACCACGACGAAATCTGCGATATACTTCATTCCTCTGCGCCGCCTAAAACATCTTGCTCCGCGAAAGCCTCGACCCGCGATAGACTGCCTGCCTCTCCGAGTCCCCACGCATCAAGTCACACCGATCCGATCCATCCTTCGAAGGGCCATAGAGCACAAAACAGAATAAAGTAGAATGCGACTGAAAAGAGCTGCCAGAGTCATTCTTGTAGGCGCCCCAGGCGTCGGCAAGGGCACGCAAAGCGAACGCCTTCTCAAACGATTTCCTCAACTAGCCTCCATCAGCACCGGCGATTTGCTTCGTAGCAATGTGAAAAACAGGACGCCCCTCGGTACGAGCGCCACCCGTTTCTGTCATATACGATCAATACTCCTTCTTTCTCATCTTATTTTCTGCCTCGTTCTACCAATATGTTTTCGTGTCTAACGCCCCGGCGCAGGTATCAAAGTCGAAAGCACTATGAGAGCAGGCGGTCTCGTCGCGGATGACCTAATGCTCCGCCTCATCTCGAGCGAACTCCGACAACGAGGCTGGCTACAAAGCGGCGGGACTCCCGAAATCATGACCCTATCCTCCGAAGCTACCTCCGGCATGAACACAATCTACAGCAACTCCGACGACGTGTCCTTTGAAGCCTTCACTGCCAGCCGACCTCTCTCCCCTCAAGTCCAGGCATCCGAAGACCCTACCGCATCGTTCATTCTCGACGGATATCCGCGCAACGCAGCCCAGGCGAACACACTAGACGGCATCGTCCCCATAAATTTGGCCGTTTCCATCAAAACCCCCTTCTCGACGATCCTCGAGCGCATCGCCGGCCGATGGGTCCATGAACCCTCCGGCCGCGTCTATAATACTAGTTTCAATGCCCCCAAGGTACCCGGCCGCGACGACATCACTGGAGACGTGCTCATCCAGAGAGTCGACGATAATGAGGAAGTCTACCGCTCACGCTTCCAGAAGTTCCAGCAAGTCAGCGAACCTCTTTTGGAGCACTATGCCAAGAAGGGGGTCTTGCTCGAAGTGGAAGGCATGAGCAGTGACGAAATCAGCCCTAAGCTATACCGAGAATTCGAGAAGCGATTTGTTCTGTAAAGTGGCGTATCTACGATGCCATTCGTTTCATTCGTTCATCCACCGAGGCTCTCTCTTTTCGCACTTTTGGCTGCTATGAACGCGGCCAAAGGCGACTGTGGAGGCATTACCAATATCATCCTTTATTGCATATTTATTCTTTTGGCGTTTGGGACATCGACCTGCTCATGCTCAGTGGGTGAGACAAAGCGCATGGGCGGAGACTATTGTCCTGTTAGTCGTCTATATACTGTGTGTAAACTGTCACACGTGGCGCGCTCTTGGGCAGGAAAGTCGCATCTTCATTTTAATGTACATGCTTTATGATCATGTCTAGCTTTTGTCTGTTGGGGTTGTTGGACAAAGTCTGCATCTTGGATGTCTACTTTTTTTTGGAAATCCATTAGTTTCTTGTATTAGACTCGAAGCATCGGCGTTTTTGTATTCTCAGCGCTAGGAGCTGTAGGTACTTATGATCCCTTGCTTTACCTCGGAGCTCCGTGTTCATGTATATACCGCGAATGATTAGCCGAGCGTATTAATTGAAATACAAATCATGTTTCCTCCAAGCTTGGATCCTTGATGAATGACAGCTTTCGTAGTTTGGCACTACTCGGATGAGCTTATTGTTCCGCTCCAGAAAACGCAAACAACTCGACACGAGCCGATACTGCTTTTTTGCCTTCATACACATGACAAGCTGGATACTTGGGCTTCTAGCTACCTCTCGATGGATCTGCATCTTGCTTGCAGGGACTGATGCTTCACTTCATCCAGCCCTGAGTGGCCTTGCTTGTCAAAAGTACTGGAATGCTTTGCGTGTTGAATGGCGCTCGTTACATCCGTAGGAATTCGTCCCCCCTTTGTGAAGTACAAGAATCTTAAAACTCCCTGGCTGCATCATCTGTGCCTGTACATTGCAAAACAACCCCCATCCCAAATAGAAAAGCAGACGTCACTGCCGGCAAATAAAGAAAAAAAAAGCAATAACCTAACCAAAAAAGAGAAACAGAAGCAAAAAAAAAACCGGCAACCCCAAGCCCAGAAATTCCTATCATTTCTCGTTGCGTTCTGTCTCCGATAATTGCCCTTCCATGCACATTCCGTCACTGAGCGCTGCAAGTTACTTCAAGGAGAGTACGGATACTGTCATCGCTGGTCGTGAAACGTCTTTTCCTCTAATCCCTCCACTCATCGCCGCTCCGAATCCCACTCGGAACGCTGTCCTCCTTTGCAGGTTTCGACGTCGACGTCGACGACACTCCCACAGACGCGGTAGGAATACCTTCGTCGTCGTCATCAAGCACCTTGGCAAGCTCGTCTGGATCCTGCATCCTGGCATCAGGATCAACGCCCTCCTCCAACCCATCCTCGTCGTGATGAGGGCCCTCATCAAAATCATGCTCATCAGCGCTCACAGAAATGCCGCGCGCCCCCCAGCCATGTCGAGCAGACCGTCGAGCATCGTGACTATTGTCGCCCAAAGCCGGCGCACTCTCCTCATCTGCATCATGCGATTCAAATTTCTTGCCAAAGATACGACTCAGGAGCCAGCCCCGGCGCAGGTCATCCGCGTCCACAACCCCCCCGCCGCGGAGCTTGACGCGCTGTCGCGTATAGTACACCCACGCAAAGTCGACATAGAGCGCCGTCTGAATGCATCCAAACATGACGGCGACGGCATCTGGTTTTCGCTGGTTGACGTCGAATTCTCGTACAAACCAGTTAAGGATGTAGAGCGCTCGGTAGGATCCCAGGGCGAGGAGGTAGAACGAGTTAATGACCGTCGGGACGGTGGTCTGTCGCAGGAGAAGAAGCTGGGGAAGCACACAGCCTGATTCCAGGATCTCGGAAAACACCCACATCAGCTGCAAACCACGCATCATGTCAGTGACAATCCAGCCAGCACGTCATGATCCTCAGGGGAACGTTCTACGAACCGTTCGAAATGTCCATTTCTTCTCAAACATCATCATCATGAATGGTGCCAAGACCGCTGCAATGGTCAAGACGCCTGCGCCCATTTTCCATGATAACTCACGTTCCCTTGAGCGCGGGAACATCCATTGCATGATGCCAATGATGTACAAGGAGGACAGGATGTACACAATCTTGAAGAGGAAGTTCCATAGGTATTTCTCGCGGAAGAGATCGAGATACCGTGTGCAGAACACGACAGCGTATAGTCCTTGCGTGATGAGGGAGACACCCTCTGCGCTGCGGTTTCGGTGGATGGAGACGACGAGGATGCCCTTGGATGCGAGATGGGACAGGTCTCCCAGGATGCGGAAGATCTGGAGGGATTGTGTCAGTTTGAATGGCAAGCGCATGGTGTGAGGCATTGAGTTCTGTTTCGCCGGCTTGACCGGACAGACCGTCGTGATGCCTGTGTGGGCCAGCTTACGTTGAAAGCCCCCATGGCTGCAGCCTCGAGCGACCTGGCCCAGCGACGCGGAGTTGCTTGGCAGATAAGGAAGAAGGCGACGTGAGACGAGAGTCTCGGGCGATGATGAATAGTGCGTGATCGAGTCGTCGTAAGGATGGCTCTTGTATCGGGAAGTGTCGGAGGTGGCAGATTGCCCAAGTCGCAAAGTGTCTTGTCCGAGGAGGAGGAGGTTCGAGGCTCTGTACACGGCTTGGAGCGGCAGCGGCCATTAGCGCCTCACTCTTCGTTGAGAGCTTGCGTCATGTGATTGGGTGAAGCTCCCCCAGCTTTTAAGGGTGTCGCGGGGATCGGACGCTTTCCCCGATACGTCACTGCTTTAAATCTTCTCCGACGCGTCTCGTTCGCGTCCAATTACATCAAGCAATCGTCACGTCAAATTGCTCCGAGGAACTACACCACCACGCAAAAAACGATTGCCGCTCGCAACGAGGATGCATATGCATTCCGAAAGCATGAATACCACATATGTATATCCAAGACCATAATTCTATACAATGGCCACAGGTAGCCCCGTCTCCCGCCTCTTGCTGAATCTTCGTGTTTGGTCGTTTTTGCTGAGCAGATTCCACAGGCAGGGAAGGCCGCGAGAACCGTCTCAATCAACGACTTCGAGGCGCGCAGTACGTATTCTCTTGTATGACGACTCTTCTTTTCAATGTCTGACACATTTTTTAGGCGCGTGAATGTTGGCGACGACATCTCATTCAGTTTCGACCTCGCGGGCGTGCCTCCTGCTCGAAGCTCCAGCTCTCCCGCTGTGACGGCGCAAACACCCGCTGGACGATCGAAATCTGCCGTCGCAGACGTTTCATCCGCCGGGAAATCCGATCTTACACCACGAGGTCCGAGTCCGAACGCGAGTGTGAGCGATGGAGGCCGGTCAGGACCCTCTCAGGCAGAGAGCCGGTTCGTCAGACCGCTCAGCTCCAGCATCGCGAGATCGAGCGCGGGGTCCATACAGAGGGAAGCGAGAGAAGCAAATGAGCCAGACGAGCTGGAGGCTATAGCTCCCTCATCAAGCGTGCCTGCTTCTGCAAGAAAACGCATTCCCACGACCATAATCGAGGAAGTCACCGAGAGCCCGGCTCAGAAACCCGGTAGCGGACGCCGGCGACGCATCCTGTCTGACGACATAAGCCAACCTCTCCCACCGAGCATCACAATATCATCCAGCTCAGCACGCGAATCTCCACCTTCCTCCCCCTCTACCCGACGCCCTCGTCCAGGCGACAGACCAGCCCGACCGACCGCCCCAATCGCACCATCACGGCCCCCCACCCTTCCCCTACGTCAAGGGGTCCCAACACAACCACGAACAACAGCGCCTCTCCCCAGGAGTGCCTCACCGAAACGCCGACCACCATCACTAGATACAGTCACCGAAGAAGGATCAGAACCCTCCGACGAAGAAGCAGTCCAAGTATCCGCCCGCGAAGCCGCCACCGTCCTTGGCCAAAAACGTCCCCGGCCAAGCACCACCACATCCACCGAACTAGGTTCCGACAACGACGACAACAGCGATCCCAACAGCACCTCCCAGCCATCATCCTACCGACAAAAGCGCAAAAGCCCCGCCACGCAAAGACAACCCGCGAAACGCTCCCGCCAGCACAGCCAACAATCTCAATCGAAGCGCAAAAAACGGCACAGCTCCAGCAGCGAGCAAAACGACGACGCGGCCGTCGAAATCACCGTCCAACGCTTCGTCAATAATTTCCAGCGCGACGAGGACGACGAGCTACAGCAGGAAATCCCATACGCAAACCGCGCTGGAGAAACTGTCGTGGACGTCTTTGCGCAGGTATGCGAGGAGGTCATCTCCTCTGTGCTGGACCAGTTGCAAAGGCTGGCGGCGGAGACGGACGATGGGGATAAGAAGAAGGAATGTAGGATTAAGATGAGGGCTATTGAGGCATATGGGGAGGAACTTAGTTCTCGGTTACTACAGCATGTAAGCAATGACTTTTTCCTGTTTCCTCCTCTTCTATTATTCTTTTCTTTTCTTTTATTGGGGGTGGGGAGAATAGGTTCTTTCTGCGTCATAAGGGGATAAAGGTGCTGACTTGTGGGCCGGGGGGACAGGCCATTCATCTGAACCATTGGCACTCGCTTCGACGGCGTTTACGGCACGTGCAAAAGGAGAAGCTTGCGCTTCGGGATGAGATTATTCGGTTGAAGGGCGAGCGTGAGCAGGTGGCGTTGCGGACGGATGCGATTCGGATTAAACATGAATCTGATAGCGCAAAGTGCATGGTAAGTTGGGGCAACGGACTCTATTTTCCCTTTTTTTGTGGCTATTTTATTTTTCCTGCATTCTTTTCCCCTGCTCACTTGATCCTTTCGTCTGACGAGGGCTCATATATAGTCTCGTCTGAATGCCTCGGCTCTGATGCACGACATTGATCTTGCGGTCCAGCAAGGCCGAGAAGCCCCCGAGCTCTCACAAGCTGCCGAGAGAACAGCTGAACTGGGTAACCTTGATCTCGTCTTGGCCCAGATTTCGGACCAAGTCAGCTCAATTAGCTCTACCGGTGGTCTGCTGCAGCAAGTCCGAGACTTTAATGCGTTTCTGGAACGAGCAGCAAATGCTCTTGAATCAAGATGAAAAAAAAATGCATTGGCTATTCGACTTTATTTACTTTTACTCTTTCAGGGTAAACACCTTGAAGACGACAATCTCCTTGTCTCCCCCTTCCGCGATCCATCTACTCCTATTTGGCGGCTTTATTGGATCTTAGCCTTGCTAAAGTCCATCTCGGGATGTTGTTCCTGGAATTTCTTCAACATATCCATCTTCTTCTGCTCATCTGACGAAGGCAGTCCCTTTTCCTTTTGTCGCTGGTCATACATCATCTTCTCAACCATGCCTCTTGTCTCGCCGTCCAGTTCAGAGAGTTTTGAGTTTTCGGGCTGAATCTTGGTGACGTCGATTGTGGGAGCCGTGGTGACGACGTGTGCCCACCACTCCATCTTGTTGACTTTGGAGAGGTAGATCTCGACAGTCTTTGTGCCGTCGGGGTTCGAGGACAGTGTCCATGTTGAATCGTCGACGCGGATAGCATGAGGGAGATCGCCCTGTCGTTTTGGTGTGTGCTTTGGTCAGCTTCCAAGTGAATACCTCGTGGGGTGGCGCATACGAGAGGTTGTCATTGCGATTGCGAGGCAGAATTGTTGTAGGGGAATAAATGCGAGTAAATGGAAGGGAAAGGGGCTGGACTGAGGCATGATGTACCTTGATGACCGGGTCTTGACCCTTGATACCCGCAGACAAGCTCTGCTTCTTGATGTCGACGACGAGATCTCTCGACTTCATGGTCCCAGGCACCGTGAATGTGACGTTGACTTCAGCAATGGACTGCTGCTGCCATTTGTAGGGCAGGGCCACTTGCTCAGCTTGCTCCTTGGCGCGAGCTGCCTCGTCTTGGGCGCGAGTTGCCTCTTCCTCGCCGCGAGCTGCGGCGTCTTTGTCCGGCGGGCGAGCTGTCAGCTGTGGCCATGAGACACCAACACGTGGCACTCTGAGTTTTCGAAGCTGGAGGAAGACAACTACTCACCTTTGACGTCAGCCATGGTTATGATCGAACGTTGTGATTAGCGACGGGTTCCTAGTATGTATTAGGTAGTGGAATGTTAAATGTTGATGAAGGTGGGGACGGGATGCGGATGTGAGGCGCGAAGAAACGCCTGGAAGTTTTGCTTGCATGGACATTGGAGCGGAAACCGGGAGCCGGGTGCCAGTTCGGTCCAGACTCCAGAGGGAGCTGACAAAGCTTCATCTCAAGCGCATAGTTCTTCGTAGCTTCCTTCTGTCTATTCTAAATAGAACCGACAAGTTCATGTTGCAAGCATCCGTACCTGAAGAGAGCCTCAAAGGTACCTAGGATGGCACATTCGATACTCGATCTCCTTCTCGACTAGCTCACTCACGGAAGCTCCACTACGAGCCACCCTCGGCCGGTGTACCGTGTGTGACGTGACCGCCCGCTGGTCAACCACGTCAATTTCTCCCCAGTCTGCCCTTCTCTTGCTGCGCAACGGCCCTTATGCGGCGCAGGTCCTTTCGCTCCATCATTTGACGAGTGACTGCTCAAAAGGTCAGAGAAGATAGAAGATGCTGCGAAACGGCAACAGCACCTCTCATCACTCGGCGCCCGCGCCGCCCGAGCAAGATGAGACGTGCCCTGTCTGCAAAACCACGCGCTACTTCAACAGAGACATGGAGTTCCTCATCAACCCAGAATGCTACCACCGAATGTGCAAGACCTGTGTTGAACGCATCTTCAAAGACGGCCCCAACCAGTGCCCCTACGCAACATGCCGCAAAACACTCCGCCTCCGAGGCTTCAAAACCGCCTTCTTCGGAGACCTATCCGTCCAACGAGAGGTGGACATCCGACGCCGCGTCGCCCAAGTCTTCAACAAAGTCGAAGAAGACTTCGAGACCCTCGACGACTACAACGAGTACCTCTACATGGTGGAGTGCCTCACGAGCGACCTCGTCGACGGCACCGCCGAAACCAAAAGCAAAGCCGAAGCCCAGCTCGTAGAGTGGGAAACAAGACACAAGGCCGACATTGAGCGCAACAAGAGACTCGCACGAGAGACAGACGATGCCCGACAACGACGCGTAGCGCAGGAGCAAGAAACGGCGCGCCTGCGCCGAGTCCAGGACCAGAAAGAGGACGCAGATCAGAAAGAAGACGCGGCGCGCACCCGCGAAGCGATCCTCGACTCGTTGCAGAGCTCTGAGGTAGGAAGCGCCAATGCGACCATTGACAAGATCATGCTCAAGAAGCGCGGCCAGCAGAAGAGGACCTTGGCGGTGGATGCTCTACCCACGGGGGCGGCGGCGGCACCTTCAGGCGCCAATGGCTTGATGATTCGTGGTTTGCGAAAGAAGAAGCGTGGTGTGGTGGAGGAGGATGGGCCGTATGATCCATTTGGTGGCTTGCAGGCTGCGTTTGAGAAGACGAGCGTGCCGGCGGAGGAACTGCGCGGGTACCACAGTGAATGGATTGATGTGACGAGGTCGAAGAATGAGTACCTTGCTGGTGGGTATAGCCCTGAAGAGTACATTTCGAGGGCGCTGTACGAAGCGTTTTCTGGCTTGGGATTGTCTATTGCGGAGGAGAAGGCTGAGAGGGGTGTGGGGACTGCGGCGGCGAGAGATGCTGCTGCGAGTGCTACGGCCGAAGTTCTTTAGAATATGATCTGGATAAAGGCGTTTTTTTTCTTTCTCCATTTTGTTTTGTTTTTCCGAGTTTTGTTTTCTGTTGTCTTCGGGGTGTTTTTACGCCCTAGGCGTATGTACAGCAAGCGTGATATTGGCGTTGCATGAAAGAGAAGGGACAGGGGGAAATTGGCTGATCCGTGAGAGGGTCTATATGGCCTGACTGAGATAAACAGAACAGACACGACTATATGGAGGAATGGAATGGGGAGGCTAGACAAATCGATTTGGAATAATGTATGGCATGATGGGGGCTGCAGATGGTTGAATAGAAGTGAGCTACATACATGGCGATGTATGCTGCCCTCGATGACCACAAATTGCAACAAACATATGGTGGGGATGAATTCGTCAATAAGCCAAAAGAACATATTACGATCATGTATAATGGCAACGACGGAAGGGCCACCTAATCCCATGTGCAAAACCGTCTCCATGTACTCCATAAGAATAAGAAACCCTTCACGCCTCCCCAGATTGGCAATGTAGATCGACAAAAAAGAACAATTCACGATCCAAACTCAATGGGAGTTGCATATATGTAGAAAAAGTCAATTCCTACGCGCTATAATGACCTCCATGCCGCTCTATATCCAGTCTTACCCCCCCACAGCACAAACACTTCTGAACAGAATAATACTAGGACTCAGGACTCAGGAGAGCATCGTTCCACCCACGCTCCATCTCCCTCCAATGCATCCCCCCTTTCAATTCCATTCCGTGCAATCTAATACCCAAGTAACGCCACGCTGATCCAACACCACAATGATTCTTTTTTGTATAGCTGTTTGTGTACAACTATTTTCTTTTTTTCTCACCAACTGTGCCTTAGACAGAAAAAAACAGAATGCATGCTTCTTTGCGCCTACTAACTTATGCTGAGGGGAAAGCGGCTTTCATAAGGATGGTTGGATTGCGTTTATGGCTGCCAGGGCACTTGTTGGGCTGGTCGTGGAAAGACTGGTACTGTAGGTAGTTGGTCGAGGCCACCGCCGATGGGAGTCTGATTGTGCTGCCACCCCATGCCGGTGGCATGGTTGATCAATGCGCTCTGGCGGAAGGGATTCGTCGTACCGGTGGGCTGGGGGGCCAGCTGCTGCTGCTGCTGTTGATCAGGCTGTGGTTGGGCAATGTTTTTGGCAAAGGGATTGGTGCCTGTGGGTTGAGCTTGGAGAGGAGACGATGACTGGAAAGGGCTCGAGTTTTGCGGCGGGGATCGCGCAAAAGGGTTGGTTGACTGGCGATTTAGGTTCTGTGCTGGTGGTGGCGAGGAATAGGGCGACGAATTGGCCTGCGTGCCTGTTTGCTGCATCATCATGGATTGCCGGAACGGATTGGTCCCGGTTGGCATCGGTACCAGAACGTTGGGCTGGCCTGTTTGCATCTGTGATAGCGGCTGCTGCTGGTTATACTGCAACGCCTGATTCTGGTTCTGGAAAGTAGCTTCCGAGTTTTGCGGAATCGAGCCAAGAGCACCGGGCTGGAAGGTTTGTTGTGGAATGAAACCCCCCATTGCGGCTCCAGTAAAGTTGGGTTGCAGTTGTTGCGCTTGGTACTGCTGCTGCAGCTGCTGCTGCTGCTGCTGCGGAGACATCATTCCACCCATGTTCTGCGGTTGCTGGAACATAGGCATGAAGCCAGTCTGCTGCTGCACAAGACCTTCAGGTGCCACGCCCGTTTGCTGAGGCTGGAAAGGCGCAGTACTGCCGGGCATCCCCGTTGGCTGCGAGCTGACCTGCATGGTTTGCTGATTCTTCTCGATGGAGTCGAAGAAGTCGATGAGATCAGGATCGGGTCCCTTGCTCGCTTGAGCCTTTGGTTCATCCTTGGCCTCGGGCACTGATGGGAATGGTTGATTGGTGTTCGTCGCAGCGGACGACTTGGTGGGTGACTTGGCAAAGTCTGGTTTCGCGGTCCTGGAACCGCCCATCTTCTTCGCATCCTGCTCGGCCAAATACTGTCGTCGGTGAATCTCAAAGTCGGGGTCCTTGAGGTACTCCTCGAGTTGGCGAGCCAAATTGACGGGGGCGTGTTTCAGCTTGGGCACCTCGACCCGAGTGTAGTGTTCGTGAAGCCGGGCTGAACTGAGATATTGGACGACTTGGTCGGTCAGACGCGTAAAGGTGCGGTAGATCTCGAGCGCTCTTTCAGCATCGGTTTTGGACATTTCAAAGAAGTGGCCTGTCCACACGCTAGTGAGTCAAAAGTCCCAGCCCCAGAGCATTCAAGAGAAACAAAGCATGCCGACGAACCTAGGATGTTGATGAGGCCTTGGTTGAGAACCTGGAACAACGACAACAAGTCCAAAACTAGCAACCGAAAGATGGCAATGGTAATTTCATTCTCTGGTTCGTTATCCAAGACCTAGTCATGCCAAATAGTGTAAGAGAAAGCGTAGCGATTTGGGCGAACGAATTCGGAGCTTCCTCGACACTCACATCGCATTTGACCAAAGCAGACAGCTGGCTCTGAACGGACTCTGTCTCTCTCAAAAGGCCTTTGTCCACCGTCAATCTCTCCAGCCTAGCTTCGTTGGCGCGGACCCAATCCGTCTTCGTGTCGCGGTACGCCCGCGCTCGTTCTGATAAATAATTCGCATAACGCCGAATGTTCCGACCCTGTGTTTGAGCTGATGAGAAAAACTGTCAGCGAGCCATTATACGTGAGCCATTATATGTACAGCGAATATGGGTGTCGAGCCTATGGGGTGGACAAACCATCGGCAAAGTGTCCAACACTAAAGATGTTTCGATGCTTGGAAAGAAAAGCGAGTGTGACGTCTGGCGAGCCTTCCCGTATCATGAGGTGAGTCGTGAGCAAGCTCTTGAGGACGACGGTCCAGGTGGAATCGTGCAGCCGGTACTGTAGTGAGCGAAAGACCTCGGCGACGCCCGCGTCACCCGAGTGAGTCGCTACAAGGATATGCTCGATATACTTCGTCTTGGGCGGCGCATTCTAAAGAGTCAACCCCGGTCAGCTGAGATCGGCATCGGCGTGTCAGGCACGGGGACGGAGGAAAAAAGGCGCTCGCAGTCGCTACGCTGGCCGTTCGTACTTTGATCTTGGTAGCGCCCTTGACGGACTTCTCGAATGAGCCGGACATGATGCGAGACCTGTTGCCTGGCGTCGAGACAACCGCGACTCCGGGCTCTCGCGTAGGTGCAGAGGATGCTGCTTTGGCAATCGTTGATGGAAGAGGAGGGCGGACGGTAGAAGAGACAGACGAGGTGATGTTGGGCCTGCACCGGGCAGCGAACTGGGGGTTGGAGACGTGAGATCATTGGGTGGGGCGCCCGATGGGCCGATCGTTCAGAATCCGTTCACAGAGGAAACATGACATCCAGAGGTCAAGAGGGGCAAAGAATGTACAGCTGAATGAACGTACGCACATGCTGATGAGGAGCTGATGAGCCGAAATTTTGGTTGAAGGAGCCTCTAGTGGCAGGTTATCGTGCTCGATAACATTACAGGGCCGCGTTCCTGCGACGGGGGTAACGCACAGCGCGCATTGTAGCTGTCTGTGACTTGCAATATGTAGATGGGAAAAACGAACACTTGTCGTCTCACCGCTTCCGACACAAATTCATGAACTGACAGTGGCAGCCTATACGGACATGACTCAAGAAGAGAAACTTTTCTCAGGACCTTCTCATCAGGGGCTTTATCTTTTAGCATTATAGCTAGCTGTCTGGAGTGTAGCAAAGAAATTGACGTCAATCAACGTGCAACCGCCACTGTCCGTGGAGAGCATGATGGACTCACCGCGTGGAGGTTAACGGTAGCTTTTTACGAATAGCATTCGGTGTTGTTCGGATTGGAGGTCACAGGTGGACTGACGCATTAACAAAATTTACAGATTACTACTCCTACACGCCTATTAAACGCTGATGTACAGCAAACTTGAAACAATATTGAAGGCAGGAACTGCGACCAGAGCGTCCACCATCAACAGACGACAATGAAGCGTTAAGTCCATAGCTTCGTGACTGACTTCTCATCCCGAATCAGCTTGGTACCCGTGCCTCTATGCGTACAGGGGTCAGATGAACCTGGAAGAATAATCATCTGTGCTGAATGAACAGGTTGATCAGAAACAGATAAAGAAGGCATGCATGTGAGCAACCAATCGTGTACGAGTTACCCAATGCATGCATGCACGCCTTCATTATCTGTTATAGATTACCGGATTGACCCAACAAGCTGCTTGTTCAAGGTTCAACGACACCTGCCCTTGTGAATCCTCTTACATCGTCAAGAAAGGGGTGGGTAGTTGAGGGTCGGCGCCAGGTTTCTTCGTACTCCCTTTAAGCCCAAGCCCGCACTCACTCCTCACCAGGTAAATAGCCAAATGCTCACAAGGAAGCGACATTGAACGAACAGAACTACTAAACGCCCATGACGAAAACCAATACTCATGAATGAGCACTTTCATTTGGAGCACAAAGCGAGAGCGATACCGCGCACTGCGCGTGTCACAAGGTAAAGGCGTCAAACGGCCTGAACTTTCAGAGTCGATGACCGCCCCCCCAAAAAACCCCCAGAAGCGCCACGAGAGAATCCCTTCCATTCGTAATAAATCAGAGCTGTTTGTCATCGCGTCCGATACAGTAACAAGGTCGGTGTGTCGAACGCCCATTTCATGATACCGATCTTGCCTCACCAGCGAACCACTTGAGCCCAGAAGGGAGAGTTCGAAGGATCGGCAAGAACGGCATCTGCATCATATTATGCACGCGGTTCTCATCATCTGTGCGCGAAAGGTCAGTTATAAACCAGCTCTTGTGGTGGTCGGACATTTTTTGACGTACATGTATTTGAATGGAAGGGTCATGAGGAGGGAAGAAGAAGAAGAAAATGTGCGAGGAGCTGCACTCGATTTTAAAGAAGCTGTGTGTGTGGGTCGTTGGGGCCCCGCTTTGACGGGCGGCAATGGCTGGCAGAAACGACGCCCAGAAGTCCCCAGACCGTATGACATGCATGATGCGCGACAGGTATCTATGTACTCTGTTGAGTCTGTACGAAGACGTAGCTATAGCTTTGGTCGCGTGAAACTTCAGTCCAAGGCTTACAAGCTGTCATGAGTCTCATCGGTTCTTGTTGATATCCCACCTTCGTGCAGCCTCTCTCTTGCAGTCATGTCCCGGCTAGGCCGCTGTGGGCTGGCATTGCATTGGGGGACCGCGGCGCGACTTCGTCCGTCTTTAAAAGCCTGCAGTCCGGTCTCGAGAGCATACACAACACCGAGTCGCATACCTGAGGAACCGGGACAGCATCCCAAGCAGAAGGAGCTAACAGATATCTGGAACAGGTGTAAGAGTCTTCCATATCTTTGATTCTCGCTTGTGTCATCTGCTTCTTCCGATCTATGGCAGTGCCATGTTGAATTACGTTAACCCTCCGCGACAGTCTGTAGCTCCAACTCATCCACGGAGTCCCAGTCGGACAATGTTTTGACGGGGTTCATCGGCAAGCGGCGCAAAGCTGGCAAGCAACTCTCCTTTGCAGACCTCACGACACCATCTGGCGAAGTAGTCCAGCTATGTTCTCGAGGCGACAGCGAATCAGAGGCGCACTCACAGTTTCGAAAAATCCCCGCCTACGCGCCCGTCGTTGTCCAGGCGCAAGCGGAGCCGGCGCAAGAGTCATCTGGAGGAGAGGCATCCAGTGAGACATCAACGAAGCGAACGCTATACCTACAAAGCATTCAGGCTCTCAACACTGTGCCAAAGGATCTCCTTGTCACACCTGGTGTGCGGTTTCCTCCGACGAAGCGACATCTCCAGATCCGGTTCCACCCAGAGTTGAATGCCCGTCTCCGGTTTCGATCATGGCTCAAGGGTCAGTTGAACCAGCGTCTGCTGGAACTGGGATTTACCGACATCGAGACACCGACGCTATTCAAATCCACGTCAGAGGGGGCGCGAGAATTCTTGGTCCCAACAAGACAGCGGGGTACTGCATATGCACTGAGTCAAAGTCCGCAGCAGTACAAGCAAGTGCTCATGGCTGGGGGCATCAGTCGCTATATGCAGTGGGCGCGCTGTTACAGAGACGAGGACTTGAGAACGGACAGACAGCCTGAATTTTCACAGGTGGGTGTGATTGCTCAATGTGCGGTTTCTGCAAGTTCGCCATGCTAACTAGTGCATCAGCTTGACATGGAATGGGCGTTTGCCGGGGCCAGCAAAGTGCAGCAGGACGTGAACGACATCATTTTGACAGCCCTGTCGAAACTGCAGTCGTCGACATACCAAGATATCCGAGGGGAGAGAATTCCCAACGTAGCTGCGATATCCAGCGGGGGCGATGCTGTCACCTCCGCAGACGAGCACCCCGCTCATACATTTACTACCTTGACTTTTGCGGAAAGTATCGCGGCGTATGGATCTGACAAACCAGACCTACGGATTCCCAACCGAGTGAGTCATGACAATTCGTTGTATACCTCTCAATCTCTCTCATAAAGACTAACCCAGTCCAAAAGATCCATGCCATCAAAGACATTGAACCCTATCGCAACTTTGTCGGCATGATCAGTCACCTTTCTGACCCCCTCGTCGAAGCCTTCACCTTTCCCCTCCAGAACTGCTCACCATCGCAAGCCCGCAAATTCGTCGTTAACTTCATGGACAATCTGCCCTCGGCACTGGCAGACAACCCCGATGGTAAACCGCAAGTGCTCATCCACGACTCCAGCCAGCCCTTATCTGGCTTCTCATCGCTAGGATTCGAATACGAAAGCGTACTCAACCAGCTCTCGGAAGGCAAAGAAATCAGCGACGGCGATTTAGTCGTCTTTCAGGCGCGAGAAAAACCCCAGGGCCAATACTGCCTAGGTTCCACCCGAATCGGAGAGCTCCGCACCGCCCTCTGGAAAGCCCTCATCTCAGAAGACTTCATGCCCAAACCCCGACTAGGCGAGCCCAACTCCCTCCAGTTCGCATGGGTAACCGAATTCCCCATGTTCAAGCCCGTCGAGGACGGCGAGCCTGGCCAAGGCGGCGCAGCAAACATCTCTGCCGCGCACCACCCCTTCACCGCACCACTATCCGACGCAGATCTCGCGGCTCTCTTTACCGATCCACTACAAGCCCGCAGCGCAGCATACGACCTCGTTCTCAACGGTGTTGAAATAGGCGGCGGCAGCCAGCGTATCCATGTGGCGGAGATGCAGGAATTCATCATGCGAGATGTTCTCAAAATGACGGAGGAACGAATCCAGGATTTTGCGCACTTGTATGGGGCGCTGGCGGCGGGATGTCCGCCTCATGCTGGCTTTGCGTTGGGATTTGATCGGTTGTCGGCGCTGTTGACGGATACGTCTACTGTGCGGGATGTGATTGCGTTTCCGAAGACGATGAAGGGTGAGGATCCATTTGTGAGGTCGCCGAGTAGGTTGACTGATGAGCAGCTTGCGCCGTATGGGCTGCAGCTTCGTGGGCGGGGGAAGTAGGAATGCTGAAGGGGGATTTGGGATGTGGCGGTTTGATGTACTAACACGTGTATGATATGAAGGGGTGCTTTGATAGAAGCCGCGGTGTTATGAGCCATGTTGATAGAAAGATGGACAAATTTGTAGGCATACATATATTTAGAGAAAAAAGAGGACAGTAGGGGTTCTGGCTGTGCGGCTTGTATCCTGTCTGGAAAGAGACATGGCGAGCCGCAAGATGCAGTATGTTAGCCTTCGGTGGGTATGTAGTCCGTGACAGAAGAGAGGATGGACAAGTCTGGGGGGGGGGGATGTTGGATACACCGAGTAGTTATAAATGGGAAGGCAATTCTTCCTTCAATCACATGGCGCTAGGTCCATTCAAGATGGCACACGTGAAGACGACAGGGTGGAAGGCCGAGAGTGTTCACCAGATCTAGTACATTCACTATATTGTATAAACATTCAAATCATTGGGTATAAGTCCGTTGTATTAAGTAGATCCAGTGAATCTTTGACATAGAAAAGTTGTATGTATCCTGTGTTACACATTTAAGTGTGCGTATCATCGTGCACCAAATCTGAGGTAGCAAACGACCAGTGTATGCCAACGCCAACGCCCTGGGTATATATATTCCAAAACAGTCCAAACATGACAAAAGAAAAGAAAAGCAATGACACCAAGCTCGCCTTATTAGGTGTACAAAGAGCCGATGCATATAATATTCAATGCGCCCGTCTTTACCCCCCACGTTCCAGCCCCAAACTCGAAGGCAATCCACGCCATTGAAAGACTCGCTCAGTCAAGACTCAAGAGTCTGAACATGCTGCGGACTCAACAAACGCGCCTTCTTAAGCTGTTCACAACTACGTCCCTCCCACGACAAGGCCGCACCCGCACCCGCACCCGGAACCCCTTCAGCGGGACTCCCCCCCCGCTGAACAACAGGTTTCTGCAGCCGCGGATTCGTCAAATGTGCAGGATACGGTCCCAAATCAAACGAGCCCCCATGCCCGCTATACAGCGAAGGCGGCGACGACGTAAGGGCAGTGTCCGCAGAAGAGCGACGTCGTGAATTGGAGGGACTCCGAGTGTAATAGCTACTACTGCTCGCGGACTGGCGGGATTGCCGTATAAATCCGTAATTTGATGAGGATGACCGCGCGGAGTCTCGGGGGCAGGACGAGGAGGAGGAGGTGGATGTTCTGTAATAGGGGTTCGTTGGGTCGAATTCCCCGGTGCGGATGGCAGCGCTGTGGCTGTGCCTGTGTGAGATGCCACGGCTGGGGCTGATGCTGTAGCGAGCATCTCGGGGATAGCTTGAGGTATGACTGCCAGTGCCAGAGTTGGAGGAGTTGGTGCTACGATGGTTGTTGGTATTGCGGTAGCTGACGTTTCTGTAACTAGGGTTCTTGTTGCTGATGTTTTTGTGGCTGGAGCATCTGTAGAGGGTGTTTCTGCAGTTGGTGCTGGCGCAAGGGTACCTGCTATCGTCCGTGTTGGTGGTGTTGATGTAGTCACGGGGATAGCCGCGCGGGCTCTGGGCCTGGGTATTGCCTAAGGATGAAGAGCGGCAATAACGCTGCTTAATGTCCAAGAGTCGTCTGTTGACTTTTTGGAGCGCATCGCGCATATCCCTCTGGTGGGTGTCACGATTTCTGAGCGGTGGTGACGATGAAGGCGAGCACCACTGGGGCTGGGTTTGCCTCTGCAGTGAGGATCGCCATTCCTGATTAGGTTCCGGCGCAGTCAACGGATCAAGGAGATATTTCCGAGCCTAATGTTTTGTGTTAGCGATTTTGGATCTCAAGTATGTCAAGTTACATCAGAGGGAGGGTGTGAGAGTAATCGCGCTTTGACAGGTCGGATTATGTCATGGCGTGGCGTGATGGGGATAAGGAGTGCGATGTGAAGGGTGTGAACTTTGAAGGGGTCCATTTGACTCCCCCACATTCTGAATGATCCCTGCTCAGGCGGATCTGGGGAAGTTCCCCGTACCACACCAGTGAGACAGGGGTCTTCATGAAGTTGGGATGAACTTGGGGTGAGGATGACTGGATGAGGGGAAGACCCAGGGCAGGTAGCGAAAAAAGGACGACCCAGAAGAATGGCATACAGTGCAATGGAGCAGGCAAATAGGAGAATACATGAAAGATGGAAGACATTGAAAATGAGCAACTTGCTGGGTGAGAACACGCAACTTACCCATTGCTTGTCATTCGACATGCCATAGTCATCATAGCCGGCCCGTTGTTCCTCTGGCCCGGCAGAGCGCTTATCGCGGTTGCTGCTGCGGAAAAGACGAAAATTCATGTTGAGGAATCTAATTTTATTCCTTGTTGAAGTTTTGTTTTATTTCGTTTATGTGAATTGACGCGGACTGCTCAGTGCTTTCTCTTTCACTGCTTCTAAAAGTTGGTTTGAGCGACCACCAATTGAGTGACGTCGTTTTTCTTCGAATTTGTTGCGAAATTGACGGAATAGAGGTGGAAGAGTAGGATGACTACAGTAATAATCAAAGTACTGCAAAGAGTACAATGCTGAGAAATAAATCAGGCCGAAACAAGACCCAAAAGAAGACTGCAAGTCTTTACCTGTCAGTTGCGTAGAATTGTTGACGATGTTCAAAGACAACAAGTGAAAAATTAGAATAGGGGCGAAAAGTGATGAAGAGCAAAATAAAACGGAACACTAAAAAAAGAACATGGGCCCGGGCCAGATTATATACAAATGCCCGTACGAAAGTAGCGTCGACACAAAGAGACTGATTTCCTCGTTAGAGGCCATTCAGACATGTCACGAACGCCACAACACGGAGAAAAAAGACCGCGCCAAGAGCAAAAGAAGCCAATGGAAGAGAAGATGCACCAGGTATGGGCAGAGCAAGCAAAATCTCTGTTTATTACATGTGACTTACAGCGGACTCTTGTGGTTTAGTTTCTGTGTGCTCGCCACTTTGATGTTTTTTAAGGTTGCGACGCTACGCTATGCACCAATGGGGCAATGTGACAGTGTCTCGCTTGTCTTTTCGGGAAAGGCTTATTATTGGCGGCACTTGGGTCGGCGGAAAAGGACACGCCATAGTTCTCTTGGTCTTTTATTAGGGGGAAAAGTTGCGGGAAAAAATTAGAAAGGTAAGCTCTGCACACCAAGTCTTTATTACGGAGTCAAGAAAGGAAGGGCGTCGATCTGGGTGTCTTGGATGGATGATTGAGTTTGACAGCCACTCGCTTCATTCAACTGTTGCGGCTCTTGCGGACGTGACCCAGATGCGATGAATTATTCTCGGCATTTCAATCCAGCACCTCGTCGGTTCTTTCAAGATTTTGGACTGAACATGGAATGGTAAACTTGGAGTGTTGCTCGTGAGCCACACTACGCGAGAACTATCCTTTGTAGCCCCTCAATTCTCTCAATCCTCGCATGGCTACCGAAGGTATTTCGACGCTAATCTCAGATGCCCATACGACATTCGGCGCTGGCGACGCCACTCCCACGTGTCGAGTCACTTTCGCGCCGTTAGGGTCGCGCTTCGGAACCTTCAGAAGCGAACATCGAATGGTGATCTTCCAAGTCGATCCCCCTCCCCTCCGATTGGTTACTAGACCACAGATTCGCAAGGAATTTTTGGGGAGAGCAACCTTCCGCCCCGGCCGAAGAATTTGTGCCTCAGTAGGAAGAGGCGTCGATACCGAAGTCGAGTAGGTCGACGTGCTAGAGAAAGAAGGCAAAGCAGCGAGAGCATTCAAATACTACCGATGTGCGTTGCTGAAAAGATCGCCTAATGCTTACTCTCTAGAATACCTGTACCCTGAGCGGACGGCCGTTATTATAGACGAAGAACCTTTTGTTGATCAGCCAAGCTTTCAGGAAGCGAGATCTTAACTGATCTACCTTCTTGTTGCACAAAAGAGTGGGCGCAGCCGTCTGGCCACTGTTCTGTGCTTGTACGGAGTAGATACATACCCCTATATACCCTGCGATACACCCCCTAGCCATCAGGGCGTTAGAGACTTATGGCTATACTTAGCTCAGCGTCCTCAGGTTCCTGGGCTTTGTCCTTCTTTGTAGAAGAGGGCGTATCATGAGTGAGGTGTACATGTGAGGGGCTCGAACTTGCGCGTTTGCGCGCAGTGAAGGTTGCAGGATGTTTTATCCTCCCGGGCTCATAACTCTGGCACAGAAATGCAGGATCGATGTCGAGTCTATTGACTGGAAGAGATCTAGCTAACAGAATGGGCGTACAAGACTCTTTCCAAGGAGTCGTGCACAGAACGCACATTCTACCGGATTCCACGAGGTTCCACGAGTGGAATCCACACTTGGGGTATGTACCAAGTACCTCCACCTATGTATAGGCTCACTGCAACACTTCTGTTCCGTCATCCACGGAATCACTCGACCAAGCCTGTCGAAAACAATCCTCAACCCCGCCTGTTGACCGACAACTTCTCACGACGGATCACCGATTCGATCCTACCGCTCCGACTCAAGAGACGTTGATCGAAGCGGACATACCCAAACATCTTCAGGTACATGTCAAGCATGGCTTCTTTTCGGCAACGCACATCGGTAGTATTTGAATGCTCTCGCTGCTGTGCCTTCTATCCCCTCTGTGAGGGTGCACGTGCAAACGTGGGTGGAAAATACGTGGGTGGAAAATATGGTGAGTGTGATAGGAAGATGATGCCTAATAAGCTGCTGGTGTGCCCCAGCGGTGGTGTCCTGAATCCTGATAGACGCCCGTCACGTGACGTGACACCCTCCCCGCGGACAAATTCTCTGGTGCCACACATTCCGTGTCCCGAGGTCCTCGCGACGCGTCACATTCATGCGACTCGTCACTCTCCTTACCCCACGGTTTAAACCCCTTCTAGTCATCCCATCTAGAATACAGATCTTCCGGCAGCATACCCGATCCCCCCTCATCTCTGGAGATAATGAGACTAGCCGTCGCCACGTCATACCGCAGAGTCCCGCACCCGCCACACCCCTTCATCACCGTGATAATCTTCTCAATCAATGCACCCAGAGTCCTCAAATTCTTCTCGTTACACTATTGAAAGTGACGATCACCGGTCAGTGTTGGGAACGTCAGGTATCGCGATAAAGTTAAAGAAGGAAAGTACGAGTTGATGCATAGGAATAGGTAATCAACTTTTATCAGCGTGCATGTCTGCGCACCCAAGCCACGTGATGTTATCATGTTATGTATCAGCGATTCCAACAGTTAGGTATAATAATAGTTGGTAAGTTAGCTTCAGCTCTGTGACGGTTCACTTGACAGCAAATTGGTATCACGCTTCACACTGCACAGACAAGGTAGCAGCAATGAGCCGGATTGTTGATGGAATGCTTTTTCGGCGCTATGAATATAAGGATCTGTTCAACGTCATGGCCCAATACAGCCATGAGAATGCCAGATCACTCTGGCTTGCGTCCATACACAACCTGCACCATTATATAGCTATGAACCTTGGGGTTCCGCATCGCCTTACTAATAGTGGCGAGCCACACATGGTACTCGCCTTCTGGCTTTTCAATACTTTTCCAAAGCATCTGGGTGTAACCTGAAAACCAAAGGTGAGTCTAGTTTACTCTTTACTCTTTCATGAATATAAGTACAGCAAAGAGGGGACCCCATACCTTGGAGGTCATTCTCCATAGCCTCTCGAGCAAAACGCCCGACTTCAGCTAATTTTCGATCTTTCGCCCAGGGTTCAACGGGGATCTACTGACAAGTTAATTCCTTCATTGAACGTCCAAAAGGCAATTGGATGGCAGCATATACTTTGTATCGAACGACTCTTTTGTCGATGAAGCCAGCCTCGTCAAGAGCTTGTGGCAGTATTTCTTTCACGAACAGGGGATAATTCAGGACTTTGCTGGCCTCTCGAAATAGCTCTCCAATCGAGGCAAGCACAGGCTCCAGTTCTGTCGATCCGTCGTCGCTGGAAAACTCACATTCATACTCCATAGACTCCACCCATCCTCCTGGCGCACAGCATCGGTAGGCTTCTTTGAAGAAGGCTGTCCAGTCTTGAATGCCACCCACGATATAGCGCATATGAATGAAGTCGAAATGATTGGTGTTCCAAGTCCACTCAAGCGTGGCGTCGTCGATTTCGAAGCAAAGGTTTGGTGGAACCCACTGCGGTTGGCACGGAGAAAGATCTGTACCAATGACTGAAGCGTTGGGAAACTGGTCGGCAAATTCACTATTCCGATTTTGTAAGTATTCTGCGGACTATGGTAAGGTTTTATTCGATCGTACATTGCCCAGATGCCTGAAGAACTCGGTCAACGACAGCTATAAGTATGTAATGAAATCCCGATTATAACTTACCGGAACCTGTACCGACGTCAAGCACCCGCTAAAATAATCGCTCAATCAGTATGTAGAGAAACACCTTTAGTGCGCCTGGTTCTCTCAGATCGCCTAACTGGCACATACATGGATCTTATCTTTCTCAAGTGGTGAGAGAAATAGCTGGTCGTCAAGAAGAACCGTCAGGAAATGGTGGCTGCATGTCGTGTTAGCGTGCAGTCCGCCGGCAACGTGGGCTCGTGGTGACTAGAACCATATTTCCTCCGATTCGAGCTGCTGGTCGTCGTTGGGAAAGAAATAGTTGGTCGTGAACCTATCACTATGATAGGTGCGGCCATGGATTTTACGGTAATTGAGAACGCTGGACGCAATGGACGTGGTCGAACTTTTACTGCAATTGACGTCAGAAAATTCTGATCACATATGGATTGTGAAATTCACAAACTCCTTGGAGAAGATAGAATCGATCTCATCTTGATCATTTACCTAAAGATTGAATTAGAGTCGTATCGCAGGGTATATAGGGGTCTATACAAGCACAAACCAGTGGCCAGACGTCTGCGCCCACTCTTTTGTGCAACAACTCGCATCTGATTCACTCAAGGCGACTTAGGCTTACAGTAATGTCGTCTGCAGCGATCAGGTCGTTCCCGGTATGGGGTGGACTCGGCGCATTTGCTTGTGCTGTAGACATTGTCTCATAAAGTCATTGAACTTTGAATGAAGAGGTAAGTAAGCTATTACCAGATCGAGCGGGACCTGGGCAAGTATAAATAGGTATAGGAGGTAGGTGCCTGGTATGATACGTTAGTGGAGTTTCGAGGAAGCCAAGACGTCATCTCACCACACTCAGAAAAAGGTTTCATCTACAACTACAAGTTCATGGCACCCGTCAAAGCTGTTTCTCCCATCTGTTGGCGTGTGGCTGACCTGCCTCCACCCTCGACTCGAGCATGGCCCCCACGTTCAAGGAGTATGTATAATGTAGGTACCTAATAACGTACCATCAAGTACTCACTTGTTCGAGTCGCGACATTGCCGAAGCCTGGGGGAGAGGAGAGCCTTTCGACGTGGCGTCGCATGCTGTACGGTCGGTCGTGATTGTGCAGGAAGGGGAATAGGTATGCTGAGCTACCTGGTACCTGTTTGCGCGCGCTCTTTTGCCACAACGATCGATGACCATGTGATCGGCCTGGACACCATTGACGAGTGATAGGAAGAAGTCGCTATATCACATCGGATGCTTGAAGCTGGCAAAGAAACGAGGCTCCGAGTGGATATTGCGACGGACAGGCGAAAAGCCATTGTGTGTCGCGAAGCAGACCCCTTTCGTACGAGACAAGAACAGCCATTGCTAAAGTTCCGTGGGTATCAGATGAAACAAGGCAGTACGTAACGCGGAGCTGTGCCAGCGATGTAAGGCACGTAGTTTCATTTTGGAATCTAGGCGTCAGAACAACTGTTATGGTGAACCTGGCTACGAAGGATACTACTCTTTCCACAGGCTGATCCAAGGCAGGTGTTCTGCAACTTCTTCACCATGTGCGAGATGCATTCGCCGACCAACCGACACGCGGATTTGTAGGCACAATGTCTTCTCTGTGCGCTTTCAAGACGGAGCTCTGAATCTCCAATCGGCTGGGTTCGTACAGGTCTGATACTTTTGTCAATGTCATCCGTGGACAGCAAACAAGTTTGAGAGCGCTCTCGCGCTTAGGAAGTATGCGGAGTCAAAACTTCAAAACAAGTTTTGATCGGGGTCTCTTTAGCCCGGACTCAACTATCCAGTCCTGCAAATTCGGGAATCGGTGTCCCTAATAAGTTCTTTATTCCAGAAGCTGCGAGATCTGCGACTATCCCCCCTACTCATCCCATTTGGAGTACAAGTCCTCAGGCAGCATGCACTCCGTTCCCTCATCCCGGGAGATTATGAGACTACCCGTGGTTACATCATAGCGCAGGATTCCTCGCCCATTACAGCCCTCCATCACCGTGATTATCTTGCGAATCAATGAGCCCAGTTTCTTGAGGTGTTCCTGGTTGTCGAGCTCCCATTCTTTTAACTTGGCACCTACATCTTCCACCTGCGGCTTCCAAAAACATCCTTTGGCATGAAATGCCCGCACAAGCTTGGAAGTCTGCGACACCCACAACTGCGGCGCGACATCGTCGAATTCCAGCGATCCCACATTAGCGCGAGTCTTGATCTCGAGAATAGACTCAAGAGGGACGCTGTGTCCCTTTCGCAGGACTATCACCTCTTTGAGGCTAGGATCCGCAGTTGGCGGGTTTCTATTGACGGAAGACGGCGTCGGGGACTCCAATCGCTCCGAGAGTGCTTCGCGGGCACTATCGGCCCTCTGTGTACTCACAAACCCATCTGTCTGATACCGAATCATGAAGTTCAGTCCGCAGAAACGGTATGAAATGATCCCGTAATGGCTCGTGCTGCCGCCAATTTGATTCGTGGTGTATGCTTTCTCGAATTCATGGCCGTAGCCTCGGAAAGTGCTCGGTGCAATGTATTCCGTCACAGCTGTTTCACAGCGTCCCAACAGCAGTGTTTTCCCCAGAAGCTCGACCTTGATGGTGAATTTTTCGTTTACATCTCCTTCCGTGCCAGGTCTAATAAAGGATAGGAGCTTTCGGATGTTGTTCCTATCGCTGATGACGTCCACGGACCGGACGTTGAAGGACGGGTTTGTGATGGACAAGGCCGTGAACATGGGGGCCATTTGACTGCCAGGGAGGCGGACGGCATTCTCTGTGATGTAGTAAAGGCCGGTGTCTTTTGGGAGCCGGTGATCGATGATGGGAGGGCTCCAGAGCGGAGGACTGCCTGGCACGGCGATAGTGGGCGTGGGTGTATCTATCCAGCTGTATGAGGAGACGCTTTTGACGTTGGTAATGCGCGCAGTTTCATATGTAATGAGATGCTGAAGATTGGAGCGCAAGATGATTGCCATGATATGCGAAGCCATCTTCCACGTCGTTGGATCTTCAAGTGAGGGGGTTGCTGTCCTTGATGGCGTTAGCTGCCAGATGGCACGCCGGAGAGATCTTACAGAAAACAGACGGCTTCAGCTTTTGGAGCGCGAGGAAGCCGCCCTCTATTTTTTTGTAAGTCTCGGTCTTTTCAACCCGTGGACGGTGACGGTCCGTGAGCACATGCGTTTGCTTGTCTAACTCATCCATATATTTTTATTCGGGCGAGGGCAAACGACTGCGCAGGTCACGATGACTCATCATGGAAGAGAAATAAAATACGCCAAGAAGCACAGGCTGACCATGACAAAGTCGAACTGCTTGGACATACTCGTGAAGAAGCTCAAGCAAGTACATCGTGGCCTGGAGACTCCAGACACAGTCGACACTCGACTCAGAGTCCAACTGCTTGACGCCTTAAAGGATGTCGACTTCTTGGGTTCTGTGAAGTAGTTGGTTGCGGTAAGTGAATCCCCTGCATGGTATTCACTTTCGGACTCTTAACAGTTCAAATCATCTCATGCTGGATGGTCGGCGGCGAGATTGAAGTCCGTTTCGTCTTGCTGTTCTGACTTATTTGCGTTGTCGGGTGAGCTTTCGAACGATTGTAGGAATACTTGACGCCCATTTTTCGTTTGCGCACCCCCGATTCGTTTGCTCTTCCACCATTTTTCGTTCGCAACTTTCTGTTCCTGAGGCGTGTGCTTTGTGGACCAACAACCCGGTTGACTGCAAATAAAGCACTTGCCAGGGGGCTTGCCGCGTTCGGGAAGTGGCGGTCGCATCTCTTGCACGGCTGTATTGCCTGCCCGTATACAGGACCATGGTGCCATCGGTCTTGGGTTTGAAGTATGAATCCAGAAAAAAATCGAGATATCGTCGCCGAGGTTAGTTCTCACC
Source organism: Claviceps pazoutovae (assembly GCA_018360065.1). Lineage (NCBI taxonomy): Eukaryota > Fungi > Ascomycota > Sordariomycetes > Hypocreales > Clavicipitaceae > Claviceps > Claviceps pazoutovae. Next base: position 31,885 of record SRPO01000107.1, read on the forward strand.
TCGAACTTGTAGAAGACCGGAAGTCTCGACACCCCACTCAACGCGATCACCTAAGACTTCGTAACTGCAGTAACAAAAGTTGCCGAAAACTGGACAAGTAATTTCCTGGACTACGGCAGGGATGATCCCCGGATGACGCGAAAGGAAATGATGCGAAACTTCAGGGTCCAGATGACGAATAGGTATCCAAACCACCTTCAATTGCGTTCCAACACGAAACAGTCTCCTGTCGATACTCGAAGATTTCTAGGACTTGTATCTGTGGTTTCCACCAAGCTGGTCTCTGTTCGGTTTACTTGATCAAGCTTGGAGGTAGAAACTTTACCGGAATCACCGGCTGGTCTATTTGCACCACGTTGTACGTTCGTCTGTTTGTTTTTTTTGCTCTCGAAGTCCGTTTACTCCGCTTGACAGATGGCGCGCTATCCGGAGCGTCAGAGGCGTCCCTCTTGCTCCCTACGATAGTTTTTGCTTCACTATCGACATCAATCGGTGTATCTTCAATCGTCAATAATGACGCAGACTATTTCGTATTGGAACGCAGTTGAAGACGAGGTTGAAGACAGTTTGGATATCTATTCGTCATTTGGACCCTGGATTTTCGCATCATTTCCTTTCGCGTCATCCGGGGATCATCCCTGCCGTAGTCAAGGAAATTACTTGTCCAGTTTTCGGCAACCTTTGTTACTGCAGTCACGAAGTCTTTGATGATCGCCTTGAGTGACGAGACTTCAACGACTCCATTCTTCTCGGCATACGACGCAGCTTCGTTGTAGACATAGCTCCCAGTTGTTTGGGTTCCTCATTGGTTTGAGTGCTTATGGTATCGGTCTCGCGCTTGGTCTTGCTCATGTCGATCGTCGTCTCCGGCTGTAACATACAATGTGGCGATCCAGTGTGGAGAGGTCGCTCAGAGTTGCAGCATGTGTCCTTGCAATGCATTGATACACTTGCCTGTACCATCTGCATCAGCTTTCCGAGATGTTTCCTGTCCTTCTCGTAGAGGTTATTCGCTGTTTTGTATGTGGTCGCAAGGACATTGAAGGCCTCCACATCTGCTCTGTAGTGTGCACGTGACTTCTGCCATGTATTACCGCCCAGCGTTATCGGACCTCCAAGTACTCCGTACGGAGTTCCAAGTACCCATATCCGACAATTTGTTGGGTCGACATACATAGCAATTTTTTTTTCATTTGTATGAGATTCTCTGTCAAATCGACGAATAGAGGATGGTATTTCGCATGTGATGGCCTCGAAAATAGACTCAAGAGGGACAGTCTCGCCCTTGTGCCGGACAATCACTTTTTTGAGACTAGGGTCTACAGTAGACCGTGGTCTCTCGTTGCGAGATCGGGTCGGGGATTTCGGTCGGACCAAGAGTCCCTCGTGGGCAACATCTTCCTCACTTTCCGGACTAACAAATTCATCTGGCTCATGGCAAATGAGAAAGTTTAGCCCACAGAAACGGTACGAGACGATCCGAAAATGGCCCGCGCTATCGTCGATCTGGCTCGCGGTGTACGCTTTGATGAATTCGAAGGCGTATCCCAGATATTGGTTTCGTCCAATGTATCTCGTCATGACTTTCTCATGGCGACACAGGAGCAGTGTGTGTCCCACAAGCTCAAGCCTTATGGTAAACTTTCGCTATTGTATCTATCCGAGCTAGGGTCGATAAAAGTTAAAAGTTTCCAGATATTGTGTCTGTCGCTGATAACGTCGATGGACCGGATGTCGAAAGACGGGTTCGTGGTGAATATTGCCCTGAGCATGGGGGCCATTGGACTACCGGGGAGGCGTACGGCATTCCCCTCAATGCTATAAAGACCAGAGTCTTTTGGGAGTGGTTCATCGGTGACGGGGGGGTTCCAGAGCGGAGGAGTGCCTGGCACGACGATGGTTGGCGTGGGTATGTCGATCCAGCTGTACGAGGAGACATTTTTGACGTCGGTGATGAGCGCGGCAGCGGATGGTTCGGGGTCCTGAAGGTCGGTCCGCCAGATGACTGTACTCCTACGCGGAACCATCTTTCTTGTCGTTGAATTCTTGGAGTGATGGCCGTTGCTGTATTGGTGGTGAGCGGATCAAACATGGGATGTAAGCTGCCAGATGGTCGCAGAAGACGTCTTGTAGGAACGGTAGGTAAGTCAGTCCTCAACAGCAGTGGTCTGTGAGTCCATGCATTTGTTTGCCTTGTGTAACCCCTTGTGCAACCCTCGTATCTATTCGATATGAGGGCAAACGACTGCGACAACGGCAGCGCAATACGCCAAAGAATAACCAACCTACTGTGACGATTTCTGTTCCCGTAAAATATTGGTTAAAGAAGGTGCGCCTATTTCACGCTGATTGTGCATGCCTTTGAGCGCCAGCGACGCCAATTACACGTGTTGAGTCACTGCCGTGTCGCAAAAATTCCTCTTGACATTTCCCCCCAATCCCGACAGTACTCCCAACGTAGCAGATTCTGTGTCCCTGAGTCCTTCCTTTCATCCATAAGCTGCAAGATCTGCAACTACCACTTCTACTCATCCCATTTGGAATACAATTCCTCAGGCAGCATGCCTGTTTCATCTTCATCCCTGAAGATAATAAGACTAGCCGTTGCTACATCATATTGCAGTATCCCGCACCCACCACCACACCCCTTCATCACCGCGATGATCTTCTCAATCAACGCCCCCAGGGTCCCCAGGTCATACTGATTCTCGCGCTCCCATTTCTGTACCTTGAAACCCACATATTCGACTCCTGGCTTCGAAAACAGTCCTCCGGAATGATATGCCCGCACAAGCTTCGGAGTCTGTGACATCCATAGCTGCGGCGCGATATCGTCAAATTCCAGCGACCTCAGTTGAGTGCGAGTCCTAATCTCGACAATAGATTCCAGAGGAATAGTCTTGCCCTTCTTCAGGACCTTTACCTTTTTGAGGCTAATATCCGCAGTCGGCTCTGTTCTCTCCCTTGGAGGTATAAATCGGTCCAGAACTCCTTCGCGATGTACGTCTGTCCCACGTTTCATGCTCGCAAATCCATCTGTCTGGCATCGAATCATCATATTCAGTCCGCAGAAGCGGTATGAGATGATACTGTAATGGCTCGTGCTACCGGCAATCTGTTTTGTCGTGTAAGCCTTTTCGAACTCATATCCGTACCCGTGATACCTATTTGGTGCAATGTGTCGCGTTACAGCTGCCTCGTGGCGACCCAAGAGCAGGGTGTTTCCCACGAGTTCGAGCTTCATGGTAAATGGTTCGGCTGTATCTCCATCCGAACCAGGGTTCACGAACCAAAGGAGTCTCCGAATGAAGTTCCTGTCACTGATGACGTCAATCGGCCGGACGTCGAAGGACGGGTTTGTGGTGAATAATGCCGCGAAAAGAGGTGCCACTGGACTACCGGGAAGACGTGCAGCATTCTCTGTGACGTAATAAAGGCCGGAGTCCTTTGGGAGCCGGACATCGATGTCGGGGGGGCTCCAAAACCGAGGACTGCCTGGCACGGCGATAGTGGGCGTGGGTGTGTCAATCCAGGTGTACGAGGAGACGCTTTTGAGGTCAGTAATGCGTGCAGCGCCGGATGGTATGAGACACTGGAGATCAGAGCGCGAGATTGTTCCCATGATATGCGAAGCCATCTTCCTTGTTGTTGGATCCTCTGGCGGCTTATACCATCAAGTACAGTAACGGCTCCTCACTCGAAGGGTCGCCGAAGAGACCCTATAAAATAGAAGGCTTCAGTCATTGGAGGGAGAACAATCGTCTGTGATTCTCGGTCCCCTCAACGCAAACAAAGCACAAACACATGGTCCATGGGCGTATGCGTTTGTTTGTCAGATCACCCATGCATTTTTCCAGGCTGAGGGCAAACGACTGCGCGGGCTGTGGAGACAGAGCAATACCGTATACGGCAAAGAAGAACAAATCAACATGACAATATGCTCAGATGAATAAGAGCTATGGTGAAAAGCCACTCATCATCACCTCCTTCGCAGCACGTTCTGGGCCGCTTCGTGATTCTTCGGTGTGGATTGTCTCCACGCCAAAAACCTTGGGACTCAGGAGCCTTCTAACAACATGATTCTTCGGATTGTGTCCCTGACTGTAATCCTTTCAGTTTACAGCTTTGAGTAGTGACTGTCTGTCGGAGGTCGGCGTCGGCACCGCAAAAGCAAAGCATAGTGACTCGTCATCATCACCATTTTCCGCCGTTTGGAAACCTGCAAGCGCCACTCAATAGTCCAACGAAGCCTGTCCAATTTGACTTGTGTATTCAAGTGAATGAACGCGTCGTGTGAGCAGACGACACGATTCCATGTGTTCAGTCACTCTGCGTCGAAAATGTCGCGCTTGGGTAGTTTCTGGAAGCTATCTCGCCCCCTTTCCTCTGACGTATTCACCCGTGCCTCAAAGTTGTGCCTCACTTATAGAAGTGAGACATCATCTGCGGTTGCGACTCTCAGACTCCTGAGTCCTTGCTGCACCTCTCTTGCGCTCATTCCATTCGGAATACAAGTCCTCCGGCAGCAAACGCGTTTCCCCCGTATATCTGGAGATAGTCAGTCTATCCCTCGCCGCGTCATATCGCAGAGTCCCGCGTCCCCCAGACCCCTTCAGCACCGTGATGAACTCGCTAAGCAACGCGCCCAGGGTCCTCAGATTCTTCTGGTTGTCGGACTCCCATTCCTGTAAGGCGGCACTAACATCTTCCACGTACGTCGGCTCAAAACATCCTCCGACGTGGAACGCCCGCACGAGCTTGGAAGTCTGCGACACCCATAGCTGCGGGGCAACATCGGCGAAGTCTAGTGACCTCCCCAAAACTCGAGTTTTGATCTCCAGAATAGACTCGAGAGGAACCGTCTTGCCCTTTAGCAGGACCTTCATCTTCGGTGAACTTCTTTTCAAAGCCGGCGATGCTTGCTTGGCAAAAGGTAGGGACAGAAGATCTGATGGGTCAAAGAGTCCCTTGTGAGCAACAGTTGCCTCCTTCTTTGGACTCACACACCCATCTGTCTCGTAACGAATCAGAAAGTTTAGCCCACAGAAACGGTACGAGACAATCCTGTGATGGCCCGCGGTGCCGTCAAATTGCTTTGTAGTGTAAGCTTTTTCGTATTCATGGCCGTGTCCCCGATACTCATGCGGCTGAATGTACTCCGTCGCAGGTAGATCAAGACGGCACAGGAGCAGTGTGTTGCGGACGAGCTCAAGCCTCATGGTGAATGAACCGCCTTTGTCTCTGTCCGAGCCAGGTTTAATGTACGCCAGGAGCTTGCGGATGTTGTGTCTATCAGTGATAACGTCGATGGGCTGGACATCGAAGGTAGGGTCCGTGGCGAATATTGCCCTGAATATGGGTGCCATTGGACTGGCGGGAAGGCGTGCGGCATTCTCGGCAATACAATACAGTCCAGTGTCTTTTGGGAGTGGGACATTGATGTCGGGGGGGTTCCAGAGCGGAGGACTACCTGGCACGGCGATCGTGGGAATGGATGTATCGACCCAACTGTACGAGGAGACATCTTTGACGTCGGTAATGTGGGCAGCGTCGGATGAATCGAGACCATGGAGGCTGGAGCGCGTGATGGTAATTATCTTCCGCGGAGCCATCTTTCTTATCGTTGCTGTACTTGAGAAGGCGCGAAATGAGATTATTCGCCGGTCAGGTCTTGGAGGAGAGACAGAACGCTAAACTTTTCGGAGCGGGTACATACCTAATGTACGGGAGCAGCCGTTCACCCACAGTGGGGGCGTAAAAAAAGCTCACATTCTCAACCACTTTTGGGCGCATGAACGTGAGGTTATTTGGCCAAGGGGCTGTATAAATTCTGTCTCCTCTAAATGAAGCACGGCGCGGACGTTTGTTTGTCTTAAAGTTACCATCTCTCGGTTGCACAAAAAAGTGGGCTGCGATAGCCCGGCAGTGTTCCGGGATAATGGCATCCCATCGCGTTCAAAATGAAGGTAACAAATTACAATACGTCGAAGGATAACGAATACAACATGGCAATATGCTCGGATAAGAAAGAGCAGTGCTGACTCGCAAGTTCTGTGCCGTTTTGTCCTTCTCCAATGTGAATTACCTAAGGCCTTCGCCGACGAAACCTTGCCAACCTTTGGACAACATGACCCTTCAGCCGGGGCCCTGACTACCTATGATGGCGGCAGTACTACAATTTGGAGTAGGGAGCGTCTGGTAGACATCGGAGTCGACATCGCAAAGTAAAAGTAACAAACAAGATCATCGCCATTTGTCACTTTTTGTCACTTTCGGGCACCGGGTTGCTGCAATAAGTCCACTGGACAACACTTCGTGTACTGTATGTGTCTATGCATATTGTCTCAACAGAGTCTAAGACTTCTGCTCGTCCCATTTAGAATACAAGTCCTTCGGCAGCATATCCGACTGATCCTTGTCGCTGGAGATTATAAGGCTAGCCGACGCCACATCATATCTCAGCATCCCACGCCCACCACAACCCTTCATCACCCTGATGATCTCTTGTATCAGCGCGCCTAGAATCCTCAGATTCTTCTGGTTGTCGCGCTCCCATGTCTGTATTTCGTCACCCACGTCTTCCACTTGCGGCTGACTGAAACGTCCTACGTCGTGATACGCCCGCACGAGCTGAGGAGTTTGGGACACCCATAGCTGCGGGGCGATGTGGCGGAACACCAGCGACCTCCGTTTATTACAAGTCTTGATCTCGAGAGTAGACTCGAGGGGGACGATATTGCCCTTGTGCAGGACCGTCACTTTCTGAACGGTAGTGTTCGCCCTCGGCCGAGCTCTCTTGCCGGAAGACGGGGTTGGGCACTTCAATTGGGCCGAGGGTCCTTCGTTCGGACGTACAAATCCATCTGTCTCGTGACGAATCAAAAACTTCAGTCCACAGAAACGGTAAGAGACTATCCTGTAATGACCTGCACCCCCGTCAATCTGGCTCGTAGTGTAAGCTTTTTCGAACTCATGGCCGTATCCCTGAAATACATCTCGTCCAATATATCTCGCCACCACTTTTTCATGGCGACACAATAGCAGAGTGTTGCGCACCACCTCAAGCTTTATATTGAAAGGGTCGCTTTTGTGCCTTTCCGAGCCAGGGTCGATAAAGGATAAAAGTTTCCGGATATTGTGTCTATCACTGATAACGTCGATAGGCCGGACGTCGAAAGACGGGTTCGTTGTGAATGTTGCCCTGAATATGGGAGCCATTGGACTGCTGGGTAGCCGTACGGCATTCTCCGCCATGCTATAAAGGCCGGAGTCCTTTGGGAGCTGGGCATCGGTGGCAGGTGGGCTCCAGAGCGGAGGACTACCTGGCACGGCAATCGTGGGCGTCGGTGCATCGATCCAGCTATACGAGGAGACGCTTTGGAGGTCGCTGATGTAGGCAGCGTCGGACGATTCGGGATCCTGAAGGCCAGAGCGCCGGATGGTTGTAATCTTGCAGGAAGCCATTTGAGTTAACGGCGAGCCGTTGCTGTATCTGGTGGTGGGCGATATAAGAAATGGGACGATAATCTGCCAGATGGTTCGTCGGAGAAATGATGTAGAAATGAGCGGCTCAAGTTTTGGGGTGGGGTTCCGAATCCCGTTGTCTTCAATAGAAGGTCTGTGGGCATATGCATTTGTTTCCCTGATCATCCCTGCATTTTTCAGGATGAGGACAAACGAAGCGACCGTCTGGTAAAGGTCAACATCAATGTCAGACATCAGATGATGCAACACCCATTCGGTACCCTTTCAAACTTGAGTTTACCTCAAGATCCCAAGAGGCCTGTAGGACTTGTGAAATCTGAAAAAAAAAAAAAAGTCAGACAGAGCTTTTTCGTGTCTATGCATATCGTTTCAACAGAGCGCAAGAAGGAAATAAACGCTGGGGATCGGATACTCGATCTCACACGATACTGGCGAAAGACTTGGTACATACTGTTGCACAAAAGAATGGGCGCAGCCGTCTGGCCTCTCTGATGTGCTTTGTTTACCCCTATATACCCCCTGCGATACATACGCCATCTTATTAGGGCCTAACGGTAAGTACTGTCAAGGTTGCCGCATAATTAAGCTCGTGCCGGTGACATGGCACATCGTTTGCACATGGCCCTTGTCGCCATACACTTGCAAGTGCATCGTCCGGGCGAGGTGCGTTGCGGCGGGGGAGGCATGAGGAACTTGCTTTCGTTTGAAAGACAACTCTTCAAAACACAGCCCCTAATCAAACCGGCATGTTGAACGTATGCAGCTTGTGCCGGAGAATTTCGACGTGTAAGATTTTCACTCGTTCAAAGGGGGTCATGACAGATCGAAGGACGAAGCTTCAGTTGGTATCGACAAAATCCAATTCCCGTCACAGTTGATTTGGAATTGTTGTTCCACCAATAGAGCCCGCTGTTGCTAGTATTGATGCTGCACAGGAAACATAGATAGGTACGTAAGGGCGAAGGAAGCTGAAGTTGTCAACGTTTGGCTTTCTTGTTGGGCAAACTGGTCGTCGGATGTGTGAAAAACCTCACATTCACGCGCCAAACATGGTTGAGAATGTGAGCCTCTTTTACGCCCCCACTGTGCCTACCAGGTACCTAAGTACACGCATCACGGCCCACGAGACTTCACTTACATGTGATATGTGTCTTGCGAGCCGCGTACATAGCGAAGTCACCACAATGCAACGGCAGACATCTTGCATGATGCAGATGCCAAATCCGAGGCACTATGCAAGTACTAACCGGTATCTCGGCAACCAGATATGCAGGTCGACGTAGCTGCACGATGTCAAACTTTCTCTCGCATTGAAGTGCGAGAGCGGCAGGCTCCACTTCCCTGCTTTTTGTGTCACTCGGAACTCCAGAGTCCAGTCTCCAGCCAAGTCTTGCATCAACATCAAATTGCCATCTTTTGACCGTGCTCGCGATGCGAGATACATGCGATCATCGCCATGGGGCTCGTCGACTACTCGTCCTCATCTGGCGATGAAGAGTCGCCCGCGTCTCCTGAGAGAAAGCGCCACAAGCGCAAGCCAGGCCCAAATGGCCTGCAAGAATCGAGCATGCCTCCGTTGCCATCGACATTCCACGATCTTTACGCAGCTACTGTGCGACAGAGTGCGGTGGACGACCCCAGCTTGCACCAGGGACGAAAGAGGCAGAACCCTCATGTGGTTGGGCATTGGCCTAGCCATGTCTACGTGGAATGTATGTTTCCCCTTTCCTATCCGTCTGTGTCAGCTTCACTTCCAAACTTCCAAACTTCCAAACTTCCAAACTTCCAAACTTTTGTATTCGAGAACAGTCTTGTGTTGACTTCACGCAAATAAGGGCATCCCACCGCTGTGCAGCATGACGCTCTCGACGCTCTCGTGAAGCAGATTCAGCGCCACATTGGAGAAGACATCCATCTCTACAGCTTCCTCACCAGTGATCTGGGTGCCCCTCTGCCACTACACATTAGTCTATCCAAACCCCTTAGCCTACCGACTTCCATCAAGGATGACTACGCCTCCAAGATCCAGGATGCCATCTGCACCAGTGGCATTCGGCGCTTCTGCGTGAAGCCAGCTGGCCTAGCATGGCACAAATCCCCAGTTTCCCCTCGCACGTTCCTCGTACTGCGTGTTGTCACGGCGAGAGAGCCAGCAAGGCATCTTTCGTCGAATCCCGAGTTGATGGCTATGCTTGCCAAATGTAATGCAGTTGCGGCGCACTTCAAACAACCCACTTTATATCAGCAAAGCGCTGATGATGCGGCTGACGAGGCGTTTCACATCTCAGTAGGTTGGGCACTGGGCTCTCCTGATGATGAAACGTGTTCGACAGCCGTGCAGAGGTTCAAAGATGCGCAGTTTGCGGATATGCGTGACTGGGAGATTGTTGTAGATGGCGTCAAAGCAAAGATTGGTAATGCCATCGACTATATTCCACTGTCGAGGGCAGCGACTGGGCGGAAGAGTGATGAAGAGGCGTTCTCATTTTTCGGCATTTGAAAGTACATATGTATGTAGAAGTATTTGGCACACTTCGTTTCAATCTTTGTCTTTCATGTTTTTTTCGTCGTTATTTGGTGTAAGTTCTTGTTTTGTAGAATCGATGCCATTCGCAGCATAAAACTGCCTTCCATATGATCATCTTCAAGTCCATGTCTCGAGTTGGTGCAACGCGGTTGACGAGACTTTGTGTCTTGGATCGTAGATCCGTTACACCTGCAGTTGCACTGCACCTGTTGCGCTCACATTTGCGTATACATGTAGTTGCACGAATCACATCGCGTCGCTGCATGCCAACGGCCCCGATATATGGGGCCAACTGCAAACCGTTCGCTCTTGGCAAGTGCATTGCTGAATGCAGAATCATTTTTCTCCTCCTCCTGCGGAGTCTCGTTCCACTCGTTCCACGCGAACCCCTCGGCTCGCGTTCATCCTGGACATGTCCAACTCCATTCTGGCTCAATTGGGCTCTCTCTTTGGCTGCTTGCTCCTGCAAACACTTGACCCAACCGACGTGTTCATTATCAGCCAGGTACATAGCTGCACGCGCAGAGAGGCGGGCAAAGAGGCGGGCAAAGAGGCGGGCAAAGAGCCGAGCGCATCAACAGATACCTTACTTACCGGCACTGTATGGTATTACAGTTACCTTTTTCTTTCCTTTTTTTGCTTTTCTAAAACGAGGACCGCCCAGTGGCTCGGCTCCAACGACGCGGGCTGAAGGCGTATCATTCAATCCGTCATACGGAGAATAAAACATCACGGAAAAAAGAAGATAAGGATTGGTCTGTCCCGAGTTGGTCAAAAAGGGAAAAAAAACATAAACACGATCCAGTCGACCAACCCACTTTGTCGAGGCTTTCGCCCCTCCTGTCCCCTCCCGAGTTCCCCCCTCCCCGCACCCACGCACTGGCCCTTCACGCGCCTGAGTGTTTTCGTGAACCTTCTCCCCTCGACTTTTTCCCCCCAATTGGTCTCCCGCGAGATTAGATCCATCGTCGACGTCAACTCCATATATTCATTTTGTTTCTTGATCTCTATTGAGTGGGCGCAAGGACCACGGCCCACAGAGTGCGGCAACATATCTTTTTGTCTCCCGCAAGCTTGCGTTGCTCAAAACACCACGCCTTTATCTTGTTGGTCCGACGCGCATCGTGACCCATGGATATCGACATGAGTCGCCGAAACAAAACCCCCAGGCCGTTACTGGACTCCGAACGAGCGCGACTGGAAGAATTTGTCGACAAAATCCACTATTCCTCAAGGTAAAAAAAATATTCTGCGAACTTGTTTGAGCCTTCGCGCGCTGTCGGCTGCGCGCTGTTGTGGAAGGCATCTCTTGGTCTTCTCCGACACAGTTGAGGAGCGCCGGTCTGCGGGCATCGAACTGATTTCTTAATTAACTAGATACTCTGACTGCGAATACGAATACCGTCATGTGCAGCTTCCCAAAGCTATGCTCAAAGCCATCCCACAAGACTATCATGACACGTCGAAAGGAACGTTGAAGTTGCTTTGGGAGGATGAATGGCGAGCTATGGGTATCACTCAGGTACGACACAACGTGCTCTGCTACACAACCCTTGACATCTTCCGTATAGAGCGATCCAACAAGGCAACAAAAACGCGTCACAAAGTTCTCGTGAGAGTATGGTTGTGTTAACAATGTCGACAGAGTCTTGGCTGGCAGCATTACGAGGTCCACGAACCCGAACCGCATATCCTTCTCTTCAAGTAAGTGTTGCTGAGAGCTTTCAGGGTCGCCTCTACTTGCATTGATCTTCGGACTTGGAAATCGCTAACCGTGCCATGCTCAGGCGTCCTCTCCCTTTCGAAGTAATCCATTGAGCACCCGTCTTCAACCTTGGAGCGCGATGTCTCATGTACGATAGCCCCTTCCCCGCCTCTCTCGCCACCGTTGGTGTTGAACGAATGTACGGGTCCTGTTTCATGCCCCTCTCACGATATTACGGTCTGCACGTTACGATATTTGGGTCATTGAACAATTCATGAAGGACGCCGCAGTCGATCGTCATTCGCTTCCTCTATATTTCACGCCTTCTCTACGAAGCAAAATTACGCAGCTTGACGCCCTTTGTTTCTTTCGGGAAACGACCTGAAATACAGACACAGTCATTACCGGCAAGCTGCTGTGCTTGGGGAGCCTCTCATTCGTCCTTTCTCTTCTACTATCTTGCTTCCTTTTTCTCTCTCTTTCTTCATGCTCATCCCGAGCCTATTGGAGGGACTTTGTTTTGTTGGAAAATACGCAAGGTGTCTTCTTGTCTCGCCTTTGAAGCGCAGGCGTCGAACGCGTGCGCCACCTTGGCGAGTTGTTTGAGTTGGTGTGAGAGTTGGCGCCATATGCTCTAGTTCAAGGGCATCTTAGCAATTTTTACTGCATGGGGGTTTTTTACACTGGCGGGCGTTAGCTGGCACATAAGGTAGATGGAATTGATGATCATTACAAAAGACGCTGGGCATGTCTTCTGTTGCTGAAAATCGCGTCCAGCGTCGTTGCTTATTTACAACACAATATACTTTCAAGAGATTAGCTAGTACTCAGTGTTATTCCTGCGCCTGCGACGTTTAGTATAGAAGCGCGCGTATGATGCGCACGTGCGGCACGTAGGATCGATTAGGGAAACATCATGGGGCGTTTGAGAATGAGTCACTGCCACGGAGATCTGTCCTCAGCGATACCTATAACGCAAAGCGCAACTGATGGTATTTCGACTCAATGAGCCAAGAAGAGCCGTGATAAAGACCAAGCCATCTTGATTTGCATCTCAGTTGTAGGTATGTATCATGACCGCTGGAACCACACTCTGCTCATGGCTACATACTGCTATCATCGCATCTGTCCCTTGCCAGTCACTGGTGGTCCCACAACCACACGGTGGTCACGCCACCCTACACGGCGCGGCAATTTCTGTCAATGCCAGCTTCATGATTCAAAGAAGCCGAGACAGCTGACTTTGATGCGGAGAATACTGGGCCTGAGTCGTCATCGGCATCACCGCTCGGTCGGTGGCGGGCCGGACTGCGCGCGGAAGTGAGTGCATGTAGGAATTTTCTGGACTTGCGCCGAGGATTCAGGCTGGATTCAAGACGGCACGAGCGGGCAGGCACTTTGTGATATCAGCCGAACAAAGCACCATTGCGCGCGCCTTGGATACTTGCAAATTATGATACTTACGTATGTAATGCGGGAATTGAGTCGCATACCAATTGTTCATTGGAACTTATTTACTGGAGTACGTACATCTCTATCCCTGGATTGAGAAGGTTTAACAGCGACAATGACAACGAGGGAGGTTTTGCTACAAGCCTGCAACTAAATACTTGTCGCCCATTGGCTCAAGGCTGAACATGACTATGACGTTTGTCACCTCCTCCAATGCATTGTCTCTAAAAGTCTCTTGGCGTGGGTCAAGAGTCGGAAAGACGGAAGGAACGCCATGAAGTAAGCAGTTGCCTAACTGGCCACCTTCCCAGAGGCCGCAGGATGCACCGGGCTGAGGCATGAATAGAACCGGATGGCTACCGAAACCCGTTTCTCCATTGCAGCTTATTGAAGTCGATTGACTTCAATAGTAGAGATGGGAGGAGATGGGAGGAAATGTGGCCAGATCTCCGTTTCCTCTGTAATTTGCTTCTTTCTATTTTAGCCCGCCCGGCTTGATATAATGACCGGCACGTACGGCCTTTGCATTCAGTCGTTGGTTCCCATTCGTCTCACTCCGCCCCATCCGCATGTGAGCTTTAGCCAAGTGATTCATTGATTAGCGGACTTCCGACCAGACAGCGTGGCATTTTCAGACAGTGCCTTGACCTTACAAGCATTTGCCTCGCTTCGCTTCTTTGTTCACTCTGCTCTCCCTCTGCTTTAACGACAAGTACACCTTTTGCTGTTCTTCTGCAGCTCGGCTCTTTCGCATCCTCGGATCTTGAGCGACGTCTTTCGCGCCTCTCCCTGCGACGGAACCATTCGCGCTTGAACTTGCCGTCCGCGGCGAGGCGCATCCAGGAGCAAACGGACGCTTTCCATCGATTTTTCGAGGTCCAAAGACAGACTTGCCGAGCTCTTGTCTCGCTTGTGCCGAACTCCTTCGGCGATTTTGGTTCTTCGCCCGGTTCTCTACACCGCCAGGATGAAGACTGCGAGTAGACTGTTTTATCTCTCCGTCTTCACTCTGTGGGCAGCACCCGCCAACTGTGCCTCAAAGCCGGACACAGGATGCGCAGTATGTTTCCAATTGTCCCTTGTAACAGCGCAAGAGCGTGCTGTTGTTCTCGCAGCGAGTGCCGACTGACCAGTCTACTCCTGTCTAGATTAGCCCCAAGTCCATTGTGCAGGATGCCTGCGCCTCCTATGCGACTCTCGAGAAGCTCAACAGTCGCGTAAAGCCCGCCCTCGACGACCTGACGCAAACGACCGATTTCTTCTCGCATTATCGTCTCAATCTCTTCAACAAGAAATGCCCCTTCTGGGATGATGAGAACGGCATTTGCGGCAACATAGGATGTGCCGTCGAGACCCTCGATAACGAAGATGACATCCCAGAGGTCTGGAGAGCCAAGGAGCTTGGTAAACTGGAAGGGCCTTTGGCGAGACATCCCGGCCGAAAAGAGCAGAAGAAAAATCCGCAACGGCCCCTGCACGGAGAATTAGGAGAGAATGTTGGCGAGAGCTGTGTTGTTGAGTACGACGACGAGTGCGACGAGCGAGACTATTGTGTCGTCGAGGATGAAAGTTCCACCTCGAGGGGTGACTACGTGAGCTTGCTTCGCAACCCCGAGCGATTCACGGGCTACGCAGGAGAGGGCGCTCACCAAGTCTGGGATGCCATTTACCGCGAAAACTGCTTCCAGAAGAGCTCTTTTCCCCATTCCGCAGACCTCGGCATGTCGCTCAACTATAATCCTGCGGCCCAAGACTTCAAACAGGTCATGAACGCCGCCGGTCGACAGGCGCAGCTGCAGGTCCAGCGCGCACATCGACCCAACGTTCCTTTTGTGGCCCAAACAGGATATGAGGTGGACGACGAGTGTCTAGAGAAGAGGGTCTTTTATCGAGTCATGTCTGGCATGCACGCAAGCATCAGCACGCATTTGTGCTGGGACTTTCTCAACCAGACCACGGGGTTGTGGCAGCCCAACTTGCAGTGCTACAAAGATCGCCTACACGGATTCAGCGACCGCATTAGCAATCTATACTTCAACTATGCGCTTCTTACCAGAGCTGTGGCCAAGCTTGGCCCCTTTTTGCGTGGCTCCGAATACACATTCTGCACTGGCGATCCTAGCGAGGACATGGCCACTCGGGCCAAAGTGGAAGCAGTCACCACCAACGCTGGCAGTATTCCTCAGATTTTCGACGAGGGCCTGATGTTTGTCAACGGGGAGGGCCCATCTCTTAAGGAGGATTTCCGCAACCGATTCCGCAATGTCAGTCGACTCATGGACTGCGTGGGGTGCGATAAATGCAGACTCTGGGGCAAGATCCAGACGAATGGCTACGGCACTGCATTGAAAGTGCTCTTCGAATTCGACAACAACAGCAAAGATATCCCCGTACTGAAACGAACAGAGCTGGTCGCCCTCTTCAACACGTACGCTCGCCTGGGCCAGTCCATGATGGCCATCCAGAAATTCAGAGAGATGATTGCCGCTGAGAATGGAGAGACGTTGCCTCAGGTAGAGAAGGAGGCATCTGCCCCTGACGCGATCGCCTCACCTAGCACGGAGGACCAGAACATCTCGAAGGGCAGAAAAGAGGACGCAAGCGAACCAGAGACCGCTTCTACCTCAATGGGGCCATGGGAAGAACTATTGGAGATGCAAGCGAGAGGTCCACGAAGTGATTCCATACGAGACGAGTTTGCTTACGAATTCGCACTATTTAAACAATCCATCAAGTTGGTTCTGTACACTTGGTGGCATGGGCCTATTTTACTGTAAGCCTCTCCCTTCTGTCCCCCATCTCACCTTTCTATGTGTGCGAGTCGACATCCCTCATTCCTTGAGACTCCGTCTAACTGACTTGTCCAGATATCGCATTGCTGTCAACGAAGCACATCGCTTGTGGCTGTACTTTCTTGGGTTGCAGCCTGGGCCTGGCGTGGTCGAATACAGCTGGACGCCGAAAGACAAGAATAAGGATTTGTAGACTCTATAGACTCATGGGCATTCTGTCGGCGTTTTGTGCGTTTTTTTCTTGGGCATTTCCGTTGTAGATATCTTTCTCGTGGGGCACCATAGCACGAAGCCATTCCTGTTTTTAATGAGCATTTATATTTCTGTTATCCATTTTCGCCAAGATCTTTACATTCGGTTCGCGAGTCATGTGGATAGCTAGTGATACGGGAAAGGGAGTTTGCTGGCCTGCCAACGGCGACCCGCGGCGCTCTCTCAGACTCCCGGCCCGGACGGCAATTTGCTTGCACGGGTTGATTCTGATGCGGATTGACAACTCACGCTTTATTGTCAGAGGGTGGAAGTGACATCCTCCGACGGGCCCTTTACCATGGTGATAAGCACGTTGCGTCAACGTCAACGTCAACGTCAACGTCATGGATGGCCGCTGATTAATAGTGTTCTAGACCAAGCAAGGCCTGTCGACTAAATCGATGCCGTACAGAAACCGGAGCAAAAGGAAGCGCAAAACCCAGAAGGGGTAACCCGTATCGCCAAGTACGTAGCACACCAAGTGCTCTCCATGGTGTTTCGACACCCCTCGCGAGAAGACGAGACTATTTCCCGCGGCTTCTCGTGAAACCTCATCAAAGAAAGACAGCAGCTAATGGAAGTCCCCGTGACAGTATTCGTATAAGCTGAAAACTGGCGATGACGCCTCGATACATGTGGTGAGGGCCTCATCCGTTTCACAACAAGGCATTCACGAGGGAAAAAAGATGAAAACATCGTACGACTTTTTTTTCGCAGCAAAAAGGCTACTATGCTATAATCGATCCACATCAGACTGTCAATTGACAATGGCTGCACGCGGCAGTGAGCACATGGCACATGCATATGTATGTGCAATCGGATGTTTGCTGCTGGATCTGAGACTTGGCATTGTGTATTGTCTCATAGAGGCAGATACGTATCCTGATGGTCGTGGAATTGAGAGAGCTTGTCATGTACATAGATGGAGAAGCTGACATCTCCAGCCTCTACCTCAAAGTACGAAGCGTACACGTATTACACCGTACCTACGGGATGGTAAGGCGACCGCATGTCCGGGACCCGGGTACATACATACCTACATGGTAACCCGGGAAGACGCTGCTGACCCGAAATGGAAAAGCAACAAGGATAGGATGGATATCCGGGACTGGGGAATCCGCTGTGCTTAGCCTCAGGTAAGACAGCGAACGAACTATACATGATGGGGATATACCTACCCACCTACCTACCGGTATACAATGAATTAAGAAAGACAAAGAAGGAAGAACAAGAGAAAAAGAGGGTGCACACACCGGGTGCTCTGCTCATCTCGCCCGGCGCCACTATCACCCCCAGTCAGTTGACAGTCATTGACTGCGCCTCGCTTTTCCAATTTGACCAACCTGACAGGTCTTGTGAAAAAAAACCTCCTCATTGCGTCCTTATCTGCAAGATTCCAGAGCCCTCTCCGGAGTCCGGACCATAGGGTCCTGACTCCTGCTACAGAATGCAAGCCCCGACTCGGCGCGCGATGGCTCCCGTTGTGGGAACCCGCAAGTTTGTGGAAGTGTGGAGTGGTGGCAAATCCGTGTATTTCCGCTACATATGAGATGTGGCTTTGAAGGTTGGGGGCTGGCCGCCATAATGGGGAGATAATTGGCAATATCTTGCTTTCTTTGCCTCATTCGGAGTCATGCGAGTGGCTCGAGGGTCGCCAGTAAGTGACTTGTCTCCGTCCGGGTTGGACAATGGAACTTCACGTTGGACACAATGTATACAGTATGTCATGCGATTTCTCTGGCGCAAGTGAGCTTGCCGTTGCTGCTGACGCGTTGCAAACTTGCGAAAGGTGGCAAAGACTGAGTGAGGTGAGGGATGGGCCGGGATGGCTATATCACGGGTGACTCGTGGGGAGGAATGGCTTAGCTGAAGGCCGCTGTTTAAGCTAACTTGTATGATAAGATCACCTTCTGCTCTGGATGTGACCCGATCGCCAAAAAAAATAAAAAATGAAAATAATGACGCACTCTTCCTCAGGACGGATGTTGGTTGTCAGACGTATGTATGTATCATGTATGTGAGCCATCAGATTTGCCTGTTGAGCTGGATGACGATCTGCCGCCAAGTTACTCAGGGGGCGGGCAATCAATAGGGGGACACAAGAAGAAAGATTGGATAGAGTACAAGCAGCAAAAAAGAGGAAGACAGATGAGAAAAGGCGGCACAGTATAGGTTTTACGGTGTTAGAGTACTAAGGCTTGTTTTAAAAAGTTTGAAGTCATGAGCGATTCCTCCGCAAAAGCACAGGTGACAGAAGACGAAGCAGAAGAAAAGGCACAAAGGCGGCACCAGCACGTGCAACATCATGATATTACCAGCGCACTAAGACTAATATTGACGGCTCCGAAAAAGTCTGCTCGTAAGCAATTCCTCTGCAGAAAACACGTAAAATTGAAAGGAAAGAAGCGTCCAACCAAGTACGAGCGTCCATCTACGCATGCCACTAATAAGTAGCTACTTCCACTTGAATCCCTTGTATGCAAACAGACCTGCTTCGTCCAGCCATCCCATCCGAAACCCCAACTCATGACGCATCCTAATTGATTCCAAGATGGCGAAAAAGCTGCCCATTCACACAATGCGTCCATGAGCCATCATCCTCTACCAATCCTGTTCCTGTATTGTCTAGCTACCGTGCCGCACCGGCAGTAGTAGATGGATGGAGAGCGGAGAGAGGGCCCCGTGTGAATGTGTCAAGCGTTGGGCAAAGATTCCACCCCCAACATCGTGTTTTGGAGGCGATATTGGCGGTTAATAGGATGGCGAAGGAAAAGGGCAATTAGAGCAGCTTGATGCACTCAAGGCCAATGTTGATCAGGCCGGTCTGTACAGACGCGAAGAAAACATATCAGTAAAGGATAGACTCCACGACGGACGCATATCATGATAATGGGCAACGTACCTGAGGAGCAGACTTGCAGCAGTAACTGCCTCCACCGCAGTTGGTACCCAAAAGGTTGAGGTTGCAGAGGATTCCTCCAAGGAGACCGCCCTGGCAACAGACATAGTTGGGGTGGTCGTTGTTGCAGCTGCCAGAGCTGTCGCCGCCGTCTCCGGTGGGAATGGCGATGACGGTGGCTGCGAGAGCAACGATGGCGGCAGTATACTTCATGATGATGGGATTGGGGAGGTTGAAGCGAAGTAAAAGAGGGAGGATGCTGAGTACACAGAAGACGAAGTAAAGGGTCGAATAAGAGGGCGAGAGATGGCTTGGTCGGATGAGGAGAAGAAAAGATCGTTGAGATACGAAGGAATACTGAGGCTTTTTATATTCGAGAGCGCCTCCCTGAGGAAATCTCACAATACGAAACTTCCCTTTTTCGTCCAGGACGTGTTCGAACATTCAAGATACCTGCTGAGAAACTGTCATCTGGTCGTCCTACATGACGCGCCGGACCAAATTCGCTTTCGTATGCCACATGCTCACATGCCCACATGCCCGGAGTCCCGGACGGATCACCATGCTCGTCATACTTGTGTGTTAGTCCCCATGGAACGCCCGTCTCACTCGGTTGACCCCTTCTCTCGAATTACCAAGGCAGCTTACCAGGGGCAGCATATTGTCTTGGCGTCCACAAGAAGAAACTCACTCTCTCGGAGACAACCCTCCATCTGCCCTCTTACCACCCCATCGTGTTTGGGACCTTCCGTATGGCGTTACTGGTAATAGGCTATTGAGATGATCTTCTGGCTTCGGATTCCTGCATCGACAGAGTCAGCTCTATACAGACCGTAGGCGTCGTGTGTGACGAGCCCGACTTGTGTAGTAAAAGGAGGTATTGAAGGTCACTGTACGCTTACGGAAGCAGAAGATTCCCCAGATATCATGTCTGATATAAAAAAAAACCTCGAGACAAAATCAGTCACTATCAAGAGTGAGCTAACATTACGATACACCTTGTTGGACACGAATTTACACGTCGTGTCTTGCGTGTAAGTCGTGTCTTGCTACACCTCCTAGTTCTGAGTTTTGCTGCTCTCATTGCTCCGGCCCAGAAGACGACCACATATCGTGATATCACCTGATCCGACGTACGTGGCTTGAAAGAGACTTCTTGCCTTCCCAATCACGACCAACGCCAGGGAAACACAGACAGGCTAAGACATAACGCGCAACTTCAGCTGTGGAAGCCGTTGCCCTCTTGTACTCGTGCGAAAGTAACTGTCGATCCCGCATGCATCTATCGTCCGATATTGGCTGCTGGGGAACCCTTACAAAAGCCGTAGGTAGAGCAGACTAGCTCCTTCTAACGGCCTCATTCAAGCTTTCTTTGCTGCGTCGACGGCCGCGGGATCTCCCCCGATCATCGATGCATGGCGTGTGGGGAAGGGAAAGGCGTACGAACAAAGGGGGAAGGGGGGCCTTGACCCAATGGCAAGAGCTTGGCACAACGCCACAGTGTGTGCGGAGGACATATTCATCGTTCTGTAAGAAAAGGTCATAATTCATGTGGACAAGGGAGGTTTCCTTTCGCGTCAGGTGGTACCAGTGGCGCTGAAAGGCCACGAATGACTGCGTGTAATTCTTCAGAGGTCGTACCGTATATTTTAACTTGGAATGTGTAACAATTGGCTATTATCCGAAGGCCTGAGCCCATATTCCTTTGGAGGCCTGGCGGATTTGCCCGTTCCGCTCCGCTGGTGGAAGGCTCTGGGGTGGGGAGAAACCGATGGACTTCGTTCGAGATAGGTAATATGCCAGCAGCCTACGAGGTGTATGTAGACCATGCCCACAGAAGCCCTACCTCGAGTGCTATGTCCATTCGGTAATGACGTACTGGAGGTAAGGTTTACCATGGTTGGTGACTGGAAAGCTGGTCGACGTGCAAAATCGTCACGCTCATACATTCATCACGTACATACTTGTGTCTGCTTCATGCTGACTGCCGATTAAGGTCCACTCTTTTATCGTTCCTCACTCGTGCGATCGATTGTCGCCGAACGACTCGAGGACACTTTTGGTAGCACAGTGGCCCATGAAAACGCTGTGACGACGAGCGAGGAGCCGATACTCGGGTGTGGCGGCAACCGCACGTCGCCAAGTCGTACATCCGGTTTTGTTCCCATTTCCTTTGCCTCCCTCTCCCCAACTCTAATGACAAGGTGGGCTGGTCATCGTCCAGTCTCCGACTCTTGATCTGGCCACTTGTTGCACACTGAAGTCAGGATGTGAGAAAGGGCATAATTCATAACAGGGAACTGGGAGAGGTAACAAGAAGTAAAGCAGCGTGAGGATGCCACAATGCGAGTGACATGGTGCAAATACGGCACAGCTGAGCCATACCTATACGAGCGGTCGTGGAGAAAGACGAGATCCATTTTGCTTTTGGCTGGATAGGCCAGTCAGCCCTGGTGTCAGAGTGAGAGTTGTGTGACAACAGGCATCTATCCAGCTTCTGCTTGCGCCCTTCTCATGGATACCAAGAATGCGACCGTAGTCCTCTATAGATGAAGTATCCCGGGGTATAGTTCACCTGCTAAGTCAGTAACTCTGTCGAGTTTACCAGGACCGCCAGCGGCCAATTGTTGCCCCCGAGCTTTGCGGGGAGCCTCGGCCAGAAAGGTGGAAATAAAGTCGAGTATTTTGCTTTTCAATTTGCGGGGGAACGTTTCCCGTCACTACCTAGGTAGTCATACTCGGTGAAAAGGGTCCCTCAAAGAAGGCAAAAAGGCACACGAGAGCATTCCGACAGAGACAAGGCTTTCAGCTAGGTAGTCTCTGGCGGAAGATTGTGTGTCCATTACATGCTCATCAAGGAATTCTGTACCAGTCGTGAGGTGTTCGACACCCCCTTCTTTCCATTCTTGGGGACCTCGTTAGGTGCATATAGCTCTTTCCCTCTCGTACAGCACGTGAACAAACGGTACATATTTGTAGTTGTGTCACACGCCAATTCTGGCTTAGTGAGCGGACTGACCGAGCGTTGTGCTCCTGCAGGACTGCCTCGATGTGATCCGAACGAAACTCCACGGCAAAATGAGCCCATGAGAATAGTCCTGGAGGTGCACGAGAGTATCCGCTGAGTCCTGAGTCCTGAGTCCTGACTCATACCTGTTCCTACGGAGTATTCGTCGACTCTCGCTGTCCTTGATGTGGTCCAGAGCTTGTCGTTCTGGAGCAGTTACTGTACAAGTCCTGCTGCGGATCTGAACGGCCAATGCAACAAGCAACCTTTGTGAGCACCAAGACCAAGACAATGAATGATTGGAACATCAACGTTGCTTGAATGATCGCGATGCATGATTGGCAGGGCGCCTTGAAGACTCTCCGTTCGCCAGCGCCGAACGCCTCTGGCCCCCTCCCGACCCGACCCGACCCGACCCGATGCCCGGTACCCGAGCGACTAGGAGATGAGACATGGAGAAGTGAGACAGTACGTTGAGGTTATCGTGCAGCTTCGTGCTGGTCGCAGAACGACTTGCGGTGAGGCGTATAGGTGAGAGAGCACTACAAACGGCTGTGTATTTGGTGGAAAAACGCCACCAATTTTGAGTTGTCTCTTTGAGTCTTCCAGCGAGTTAGTGTGGAGAGGGGATTTGGGGGGCCAAAAGAACGAAGGAAATCACACACGGTGAGTATGAAGCGAAAGTGTGAAAACTTGAAAGTTGAAAGCCATCAGCCGCAGTTTCTGCCATAAAAGGCCTGTCTGTAACTGTGGCGGCAAAACGAAAAAATGAATGACACCTGAGGGATTCGAACCCTCGCCTATTACTAGACCGCGAAGAGGAAGATGCGCTGCATGAGCGTATCTGAGCCTGAACACGGCGCCTTAGACCACTCGGCCAAAGTGCCTCAAGTTAATGATTGATGTGAAGGTCGGATTTAATTCTTGTCAATAACGAAGCACAGTCTTCGACTCGTCTTGTCGTCATTGCCACCACGCGGAAACCCTGTCCGGCACGAAAGCATGAAAGCAGCGCAAGTTGTATTCTGAACCTCCTCGGCGATGGTCCGCAAAAGCCTGCTTCACCCTTTCTCCCGCGACGCGGTCGCAGGTAGGATACATTACCCTCTTGCTCAAACATACGTGGAAGCTGTGAGCTTCCAGATATGGATGACTAGAGACTTGCCGCCCATCACCAAACATCCGAAAAATGGATGACCTTTCATCAGGAGCCTTCAGGGCGATGGTACCAGCTGTCGTCATAGCGTGAGCCAAACTCTCTGAGTTGTCTCCAGTCGCGCCGTGGTAATAACCGGGCAGAAGCACAATACGTAGTTGATGCGTTCGCTTGCGGTGAACTACCTCATGGCTACGGGAGTCTTTGCTTCTTTTAGAACCCATTTCGTTCAATTATCTTAACTGTTCAATGAGGCGTCGTATTCTGAGGGTTACATACGTTTGCTGACTGCTGTATAGTGTCGGAGAAGTCCCTTTGTCGCTCAGCTCGAGAATCTACCCATGTCTGATTCGTTCCGTTGTAGATGCTCCTCCCATTTGCGCAAGAAAGAGGTTTAGAAAGGGCCACATAGCATGATGGTGGCTCACCATGACCAACCTGTCTGCTCTGTCTGGCCTTGATATTTGTTCGTCGATCTTCCAATGCCTTCTTCAGGCTGGCCAGCGCGAATACATCATTCACAAGAATGATGATGATGGTGCACGTTGGCTCAGCCTAACCGTGATCGGTCGATCGGAGCTCGCGACATTAGTGCGTGCGACGCACAGTGTGCTTGATTTTTGACGTTTGTTAAAAGGCTGCTTCAGTCGATATAGGAAGTAGCTTCAATCACAGTACAAAAGAGGTGTTCAGCCCGAGGCACTGGAGTAACACGTCGCTGACCCAAAGTGGGAAAGAACGATGCATTTACTGACACAGCCTACAGGTGACAGTACACTGTAGCTGCCGCTGCTTACAACTGCCCTTCACTCATGACGACAAAGCCAGCACCTTGCTCCACTCTGTCCCCGCAAGTATCCCACTGCGCCTCCGCCAAGGCCCAAGATGAAGCTGCAACTTCGACGTTGGCGCCGCTCACGACAACGAGCACTACCTAGCTTCGACAACGCCGATACCTAAACGACCCCATGCTTTTGAGACGACTTCATTCGTGACGCGCTGACTATTGACGTCCGTATCTTCCGACTTTGATCGTCACGTCACTCACGGGCCAGCATGCGCACATCATGCCCACGCTCTCTGAGCCCCGCCGACCTCGTCTGCTTCCTCAAAACCGTAAGCTTCGTCATTTAAAGGGACTCTCTCTGCGGAATCTGTCCTTCGCGCCCCGCGGCCCCGGCAATGCGCACACATCAGATGACGCCACTATCAACAAGAGCTCCAAGAAGCTCGGCAACCTCGACGAAACAGGTTCGCCGCGGCTTCGCGCCTCGCGGTCCTCGGAGAGCCTGCGCCTGGACAGCCTCCGCGCTGACAAGAGAAGGCCGAGAGCTCAGCCCCGACGAAGCAGCTTGAGCGTGGCCCATGCGAATCCCGTAACACGGCAGAAAGATCTGGAATCTCTCGTCGATAGCTCTGTAGGCGATGTCTTTTTCTCGCTGCATGTGGCAGACTGCAACGAACCCGTCTACATTAGCGAAGTCCGCAACCGATCCGCAGTGCGTAATTACTACCCTGTCCCTGCAGCGGCTTTTTTTTCTCCTCGGTGCCAATCGAAACACTAATTTAGATCCACAGAACTTTGATTTTCAGTTCTTCCATCTCTCATCTCGGGAAACCTGCATTTCAAGGGCATGCATTCTCACCATTCGCGTCTGGTGTAAACGTCCCAAGCGAGCATCGTGGACCTTTTTACTGGAAGAAATTATCGACTTACGACGACTCAACTTCATTGGCACGCTGACTGATCGCCGTTTTCCGCCCAATGCTCTTATTTTCCACCTGCAAGATGGCTTGTACTCCATGGACTTCCCCACAAGGACTGCCGACCCGAAGCCAGCGCCTCTGGTCGCCACCTCTTCGTACACTGCCCTCATGAAGCTCGCCAACCTCGAGAGCTCCGTTCAAGACGCCATGGAGACGCAGCGCAAAATAATGCAGCAGATCAATGAGATACTGGACGAGTCACCGGCCGATCCGAATCCTGCTGCCAACGAAGCGACTGCCTCGGCAGTGAAATATGTCTCGATGCAGCGCCGGGCGAACATGGCAGCGGAAACAAAGCGCCATGACCTGCGGAAATCTCTCCGAAGTAGGCGTGAGGCCATCGCTCAGGGTAGACGGGTTCAGGCTCTAGCAGAGGCGGACATCCAAAACAATAGCGAGAAGCTAGCTGCGTCTGTCGAGCTGGTGCAGCAAACGGAGCAGCAAATTCACGGCCAGAGACGGCGAATCTGCTCCGAGCTATGTGATATGTTTCCCATTACGCCCATCCCCAACGCACCGCCACTATCCTTTCAAATATGCGGCTTACCTCTGCCGAATTCTGTTTACGATGCCGCCACTGCCAAAGTGATTGGCGAAGATGTCCTCTCGGGGGCCCTAGGCCTCGTCGCATTGCTCACCCGCCACCTGTCATTCTATCTCTCCTCGCCTCTTCCGTATCCCTTGTCCGTCTATGGCTCCCGGTCCTATGCTCGTGACGACATATCCCACATCCCAGACACCCAGCCCCAGCGGCAGCCTCAGCGGCAGCGGCAACGGCAGCGTCGTGAATTTCCCCTCTACCTACCGCGTGGTGGCTCGACCATTGGCCAATGGCGCTTCGAATACGGCTGGTTCCTCCTCAACAAGAATATCGAAGCTCTTTGCGCATCCGAGGGCCTCAAGGTCGTCGATATTCGCCACTCCCTCCCGAATCTAAAGTACCTCTTGTATGTGTGCAGCGCCGGCACAGACGAGATGCCCGAGCGCAAAAAGGGCGGTGTACGGGGCCTATGGGACGGAAAAAAACTGAATGGTCACGCACGAGGGACCTGGAGCGGGACTGCTGGCGCCGTGCCTGCTTTGCCCTTTGCCTTGGATGCCGATGGCGAGAGCGGCAGCAGTGGCAGTATCGCAGGGAGTCGGCAGGCCAGTGTGGACAGCGAGATGATGAATCGGCATGGGGACGCGTTGAGGAGTGCCATGCTGAAGATGGATGACGAATGGGTCAAAGACAGCGGTATCGGTCTGCCATTTGGGGAGGAAGGGGGCTTTACGTTGAGAACCAAGGGTTTGAGGGAGAGTATTGCGCAGTGAGGGAGTGCGCATGAGGGAGTCGCCTGCGTGGAAGATAGAAACGTCAGCCATTCAAGAGACTCACGTTTGTTGTCCAACAGTTCTACGAGCACGCTCCATGGGGCCTTCGTTCGGGGTGTTTCTTTCTATGTTTCTCGAAATCATCAGGCCTGAGTCAGCCCCGGCTATGAAGCCCTTGCAGGTACCTTCGCGTGATGTGACATCTACCAAGGATTCCTTCAACAGTGTCCGTACAGTGTGTCCAGAAAAAAAAACGGAAAAAACCTATGTCCACGCACCACCCATCATCTTTGAGAAGTGATGGCAATACCAGACCACAACCGCTTAAAGCAATTCAAAGCTGCATTCAACGTCCCGCACGAGGAGTCGCGTCTGCTTGGCCTTCTCAGCAGGTAATTAAGCCGCACAGAGCACAGAGCACAGATTGCAACTGGCGAGAACTCCCTCGAGCCTTGTGTGTATACAGGGACAAAAGGGGGTTCACTCGAAAAGATCGAGGCATCACACCTTGTGGACGAGGGCGTCCTCGCACTTGTGATATCAACGACGCCTGAAGAGCTAACCGCGAAAAAGACGTTGGCCAGACGCATATCCTCGAGTATATCTCACGAGGAACATCATATGCCAAGGCACCATAAGTGTGTGCGTATATAGATGGCCATTACGCGACATGATATGATAACTTAGGCTCTTCGCAAATCGCAACGTTCCGCCATCAAAACAGAGGCGCTTCCACACGATAAGAGGTAATTGTCACAGCGCTCGCCCTGGGCCCAAAATTTCAGACCTTCTTTCTACCCATGGATCATCGTATGTTTCTCCAAACAGCTCAATGACCCGGCCCGCCGCCGCCCAAGTAGTCCGGCGCATGTCACTGCATGGCTATGATCTCCCGTATCTCGTCTCGTACGACTCGCGAAGCAACATAATGCCACACATCAGTCGTTTCTCTTTGGTGGCCTGTTTTTGTCAACAAAAATTACGTTCACTCTTTCGTGAACTATTGAGGTACCTATGAGGAGGTACCTAACGCAGAAGCTCGATCCGCTTTCGGGCAAGTTTTGCGGAGCCCCACCCCGCCCTCACCGCCCAAAAGTCTTGAGAATTCTGCCCATCTCCCAACCTTCCCAGCCAACCTTCCTGGTCACAAGTTCACAACCCATCTTGTCCATCCTATTTCGTTCGCGCTCGCCCAACACCGTTTCCGTAACATCCACCACCAAATCAAAAAAGCACAATGTCATCCATGCGAAATGCTGTCGCCCGGCGGCCGCATCGTGAGCGTGCCCAGCCGCTCGAGCGACGTCGCCTCGGCCTACTTGAGAAGCACAAGGTAAACACCAACAACCAGTCGTACACTTGCTGCTCTTTCAAGAACCCCCTCCATTTTGAAACTGACACACCACGCAGGACTACACCCTCCGAGCCAAGGACTTTGGCAAGAAAAAAACACAGCTAAAGTCGCTGCGACAAAAAGCCGCGGATCGCAACGAGGATGAATTCTACTTCGGCATGATGTCCCGCAAGGGCCCCGGGTCGCGGATCCAGAACGGAAAACGCTGGGATGGTACCGTGGAGGGCGATCGCGGCAATAAGGCCCTCTCAGTGGAGACCGTGCGGCTGCTAAAAACGCAGGACATTGGGTACATCCGCACGATGCGGCAAGTCCTCGTCAAGGAAATCACCCGCCTGGAACAACAAGTGGTCCTGACCCGGGGGCTGGACCGTCTCGACGACGATGATGACGATGTAGACGGGGCTGACGATGAGGATAACGATCTTTCCGATGATGATATGCCTATGCCGTCGAGACCGAAAGCCGCAAGGAAGATTGTATTTCTGGATGACGAGGAAGAGCGTCAAGGCACTATGCTTGAGAGATTAGAGGCAGAGCAAGAAGATCATGAAGAGGAGGAGAATCACGCACCGGGTGGAGACAAGGACAAGGAAGAGGATGACGAGGAGTTCGAACGAGCGAAGAATCTGCGCCGGCTCAAGCGGCAGCTGGCTAATGCCAAGATGAAGGTCCAGGCTTTTAATGACGCTGAGGCTGCGCTGGACGTCCAGCGCGCAAAGATGGCTAAGACGGCTACGTCGGGGGGGCAGTCCAGGAGGGGAAAGAAGCTTTTTGTGCGGGCGAGGAAGCGTTAAGATGTTGCCATGGGCGAATTCTGTTTGCCCTTTTTTTTTTTTTGCTTTACCTTCCATGTTTCTTTCTTTGCTTTTTATCCCTTCTTTCCGGCATTTGCAGTGGCGTTTTGGGAGATATCAAGATTTGACAGGAGAGCCGTATCAATACACACACAGGCTTCACTACATTATTTCATCTCATCTTACCGTGGGTTCCTTTGACACCGTTGGCATGAAAATTGCAGGTTTGTCGAGTACATTGTGAGTTTGTCTCTATGCATGACATGAGGCGAGCCTCCATGGACTGATTCTATAAATCAACCTAAACTTACTTCATGCGCGCTCGCTGATCACGACAACCACCCTATGCTAGGTAAGCAGATACCAATACCTCTATCTATCTTCCTTATCTTCGTTTCTCTCCTTCTGTACATGGTTTGAGGGACTTTTGCATCCCGATTTCCCATTACGCTTCAATTTTCAGTATTGTGTGTGTCTAGTTTTTCTCGAAACCTGTTCTCCTTCAATACTTCGACCCCACGCATCTATGTAATCCCTTCATCACCCCGCCCAGACACCTCAAAAGCATCCTCAGCGTCCACAACACCAGCCCAAACACCCCCTTCGTCAGCTTCACCACCACGCGCCCCAGAAACGGCAGCTTATCTTCCCCCTCCCGACCCGCACCCTCACATCCCCGCTCGCCGAGACCTTCATTCTGGCTCATGATATCGACTTTAAATCCCTCCACCTTGTATTTCCTCCTCCGTCTCTTCTCCTCCTTGCTACTATTCTCGCCCTCGGCGCCATCATCATCGTCCCGCCGTCCACGCAGCTTACTCCATCTAGCCGACCACGACGATAACGACAACGACCCCCGAGATCTTCCCCCCAGAACAAACGGTGGCGGTGTCGGTGGCGGCGGCGGCGCAAACGTCCCCAGCGGGACAGCCGAATTCGTATCCTCACTTGCCGCGATGAGAAGAAGCGCCGTAACGACCACGTCAAGGATGTAGCAGGAATCGACCTGGGATGCCACGCCTGTATCTACCTCGAGCCAGCCTCCCCCGGTGCCATCCCTGGTCAACTTGGCGATGTGTTTGGGGGATTCGTCATGCTCGAGCGTGTACTCGACGCGCGAGTAGGCAGGATTGCGTTCTGCAGTGATGCAAAAGGGCTTGGCGAGCGCGTTGAGCACAAGGTAGTGCGTCGCGGTGTCCTCGTCCCATACGAGACGTGCGCACTCATTTTCGGCAGCAGCTACGGAGGCGGGGTCGTTGGCCCTCTCTGCGGCAAGTTTCGTGGCTGCCGTGGGCATGAGGAGGGCCACGAGCCCGTCATTTGGGTCTCGTTGTCGGGATTTCTCTTCCAGAGTCGTCGTGAGGGCCTCGTGCCAGTGCTTGGTGTCAGAGGCGCGGCTACCGGTGCAGGGGCTGCTGCTGCTGCTGCTACTCCCTGCGCCCCTCCTCTGATGGCTCCGCCTAGGGCCCTCAGGGCTAGATGGCGGCAGATCTGGCTTTGTGGGCTTGTAGGGCTTGGTCGGGTCGTGTCTTGTGAGCTTCACGTAGGCGGACGCTGATGTGGGATCGAGTCGGAGGTTCCAAAAAGGTTGTGCCGTGGCTGACGAGAGGGTGTAGACGGGGGCGTCGGTCTGCCGGGCGAGTTTCAGGCAAAATACACGGCCTTCGGATCCAGATGCCTTCCATCCGCTGGCCGCTTTCCAGAGGCTTTTCAGGTCCGCCGTGCTGCACGGTGTGGGAATCACGGGTGATCGCTGCGTCTGGATTTTGGGCGGCCACCGGCCTCGGGCAGCGCGACGTGGAGGACTCGTGGGCAGACTTGAACTGCAGCCGCTTGATTCCCTTGAAGATGTTCCGTTTCTTGAAGAGGGAGACTCTGGCTCCTCGTAGACGGACTGCCGGCTGATGACGGCGCGGGGAAGCTGCGCCGGGCAAATCTGTGTAGGCGCGTAGCGTTGCTGGCTGAGCGGCACGCTGGGATCGTACGTCGGAAATATGGATTTTAAAGCCCCGGAGCCTGAGCCGGAGCCGGCTGCCGGCGCACCGGTATCCTGGTCAAGAGCGGGTTTCGCAATGGAACTCCTCGATCCTCCGCTGTTTCTCGGTGTCGTGGGGGTCTCTGAAGAGGCCTTACTGGTATGCAGCTCGGCTGTTTGGGCCCGAACGTGTTGACTCGGTCGGTCGGTGCGCGTGGTGACCGCCTCTGGCAATTCGACCTGTGACATGCTATGCTCCTGCGATTCTGCCCGGCGGTGCGCTTTTGATGGAGGCTGATGCACGGGTATGCTTCCATTTCGTGGCATCGACGGGCCGGAGTGGAATTTTGCGAATAACGAGGAGCCGCTCCGCCGATAAGTCTGCGACCCATGCATGTCTTGACTTGCCTTGTATATATAGGTAAGAACGGAACAAGACAAAGTGAAGAGAACAGAAGAGGTGGAAAGAACAATATGTCAGAAAAAGAAAACGAATCAAAGCAAGAAATGCAACCAGGCGATGTCACGCCCTTGACGTGTTGTACCCTGCTGCTTTCGTCCCTGCAGTCGTAGACTCGTAGCATCCAACAACCACAATCGCAAGTATTCAAGACGAGACATATCGCCACAGGGAGATAGGCAACGAAAGCAATCCCGGCGAGTAGACATGGCGATCTACACGCATATAAGCCAGCACAGCACCTCCCCAGGCCAAACGAGTTCGTTTCGTCTCCTTCATGCAAAACACCGAACCATAGTCAAGCCATGATAAGTAAAGTCGAAAAAAGTCCCGCAAGGACTACCTTCGCAGGAGCTTTCCAGCCAGTAAGCGCGTCAACCCCACGTGCCGCGCGCACCGGAGAAATTAAGCGCTCTCGCATCGGCAGGGAAAAAGGGGCCAAAAAGGAGATGGTAAGTTAGGTATTGGCAAGGAGATGGACGGCGACAAGGCCCGTGATGCAGATTCGGGTGCGTGGAAGTGACTAAAATTAGACATCTGTCGGACAGATGCAGGGGCGGGGCCGCATCGGGCGAAAGAGCGGGGCATACGCGCGTGTTGCTGCGGGTAAGCGCCGCGCGGGTGGAGAGGGGAAAGTGCAGGGGTCATGCTCGGCGCGTGTGACGCAGTAAGGGGTAACATGTACATAGGTACTCCGACGAGTCTCCGAGTAGATCCGGAATGCGACACGGCGAGCCCAGGCCGCGAGCAACGGAAACAAGATAGGTTGCTTGCTTGGGTGTATTTTGCGAGGCAAGTTACCTGGCTGGCATCCTTTGTGTGCGATGAAATGGTTCATGCACTTGCTTCCCGGTCACAAGCGCAAGAATCGAAACATGTTGCTGGCCGATCACCAGTCATTGGTCACCAGTTGGTCACCAGTTGGTCACCAGTTTACAACCGATCGCTAACCGCGTCTGTCTTCACACCATTGGATACCTCTACTCATGATATACAACATGCCAATTAGATTCCAGAATTTCATACAAGCCTCATACAGTGTTTCAAAAGGGGGAGAGACAACACGCTACCCGTGCTCGACGTGGAAGAGCCCCGGACAAGATGAAGTAAAGCAAGAGAGAAAAGAAAGAAAACGCCAAAGTCACATGCAGCTACAGTCAAAACCTCCAATGTCTATACTGGTTTGCCCGAAGCCCTCACCCCTTCCCCATCCGCTATCCCAATTCCCGATCCCCCCATCTCATCACCATCTTATCATATCCCACGCATATTCCAGAGCACAGCTCGTCTCCCAAGCCTCCCATCACCTAGACTTCCGGCCCACGCCGTCTATCCTTCGCCGGCATACCACCCACCCTCTCCGGTTGCTTCAGCTTCTCCATCTCCTTCTTCTTCCACGAGCGCTCCTCCTCCGGCAGACCCCACCAATCCCGAAGAAACTCCTCCTGCGCAGCCGCCATCTTGGCCTTGCGCTCGCGCTCCCGATGTCGCTCCATGCGCGAGGCAAACCATTCCTCTCGCGCAGCATCGTTTTCCTCGGTCGTGGCGTGCAACTTCATGCAGTTGTTCATGATGCGGTGTTGGTCGCGGCAGGCGAACGAGACGGTGAAGGTGCGGCCGAGGGCACATTCGGCAAAGGCTGGGGTAGCACAAAGACAATGTTAGCTCCCTAGTCAAGATTATATCGTGAACCGAGTGGCACTATTCATGGGGAGAAAGGCTGTCTTCTGTATGTATGTATGTATGTATGTATGCTTGCTTGCCTTTAATTTCCTTGGTGCATTGCTTGCGCACGCGGGCGTAGTATATCTCTCGCACTTGTGCCTCCTGGGACGCCGACAGCGGTAAGGGATTCCGTGATGGGACGCCGAGGCGCTGTTGAGGGACTTCGGGTTTGTCGTTAGCCATGCTGGCCTTGTTATGTGTCTTTTCGAACTGGCTATTGTGTTCTTTGGCTACGGGGGTCGCCGATGTAGCCAGAGAGGCGTAAGTGCCTCTTCAAGAGATAGACCCGTACAATTTCCGCGCTCGAACCGGACTCGTCGTCGTCTGGTGTCCAGGATGCTGACGTCGGGCAATCGAAAGGAGGGTGCGGTGATGCGCCGAGGTGCTGTCGCCTTGAAATCTTGCATCTACGGGCAGTGCATCATCAGGCGGATGCAATGCGGAATGTTGTTGTGGCGTGGCGGCAGAAATGTAAACACCGCCTGCCGGTTGGGGTATATCAGCCACAGCCACCGTGGTGTGAAGTTCCAAACTTCCTGGCGGCCCACAAGCTACCTTGTGTTGTACAACGCACAAACACAAACCTATGTACCATCATCATTATCGGCAACCGGCCGATCGAGGTCAAGAGCCAAGCATCGCTGCCAACTTCAGAGCCTGTCACATCTCTTTCTCATCTGCCGGATCGCTCCTCGTTTCGATTACCGTCACCGACCCCTTACTTAACCCCCGCTGGTCCGGTTTGCCTCGATGCAAACCCCTCTGTCGAGCCTCAAACGTGTCTAATCGCGATACGAAAATACAAATGGTAGCGCCATGGCGGACACGAAGCAAGGGTCTGCGGCACCAGTCGTCCATGAGAGCCACTGTGAAGGTGAATCCGAACTGCCCGAATCAGCTGAATGCCCACGCGAACGACTATCTGGCCTAATGCCCTCTCTACGGCCCCGGGAATGCTGGTGGGAGCTCTTCCCTGGCGAAAGCGACGGGTGTATGACGGTGCATAAATTGGCGATACTTCTGCGAGGGCGTTGTCAGTCGCTCTCCCCCGACAATATGTTGGCCTGGAGGTTCATCATACTGGACGACACAGGACCTGGGCCCATCTATGTGAGCTCGCCCTTTTTTAAGGCGCTGACACCCAGGCACATACACATTTCGGTTGCGTTCAATAAGCTGGCGAAAGCTCTGAAGGCTGGCACTCTGAGAAAAGAGTATCCTGTGGAACTACTAAGTTAGGTGTTTGTGTGTTGGGGGCCATGTCTATGAGGGGCATTTTCCTCGCGAATCTGAAGGAACGTAGCAGCGAAAAACAGCAATTCTTTCAGGGATGGGCATTTCGGTGGACATTTCGGCGGGATGGGTCGGTCATGCGCAGCGATATGTGCTGTACGGTGCTTCCTCATATTCGTGCCTCTGAATGAACACATTCCTACTGGAGATGGAAACGACACGGCCGCAGCTGGACCTACCAGATACCCGGGCCACGAACCTTTCGCATCGTCACATATTCGACAACAGCGGCCACACACAAAGTCACACCCAATCTCATAAGTTAGGTTTCCGTTCAAGTCAAAGGGCGATTATAATCAAAGCTACGACACTCGGCCATAGATCCCATCGATTTCTGCTTCATCGGACGCCTCAAAGAGGTTCTAGGCAGGCGACGTGTGGAAGGCTGTGAGAGAATGCTGGATAGACACCTATCTCGGCCCACCAGAGTGGATTGTGCCTGACGCCGGAAAGAACTTTGCTTCAGCTAAGTTTCGACACTCTGTCCGGCTCATGTCAATGAACATCAAAGAGGTCCCTGTCGAAGCTCACCGGAGCATCGGGAGGGTCGAGAGGTATCACGATCCACTCCGACGAGCCGAGATAAGTATCTATCCAGCATTCTCTCAAGGCAATCCATACATTGCGACTCGCCTGCCTGAAACCCTTTGAGGCGTCCAATAGAGCATAAATCGATGTCCTACTTGCTAGGAACGTTTTTCGCTTTACACAATATGACTCCGACATTCACAAAGAGCTATAAATCTATTGGGTCTCACATATGCTGAGGGTATAAGGTATCTCAATAAACAACGCTACTTGAAACTACATACGCCATGGCACATGAGCTCTCCAAACCGACGCAGTTTGTAGCTTCTTCAATACAAAATGCACGCTAGTACTGTGCAGCAACAACAATAACAACAACAACAACAACAACAACAACTAGGCCCCTCTCCACATCATTAACGCCTCACAACAACACACGATCTACCCTTTCACCAACTCCTCACTTCAAACAATAATTCTTGCTCTCCTAGCCCCGTAGCAGATTACAGCTGGTGCGAAGTGCTGCCAAGCTCCTTCACATGATAGTCCTGGGTGTGAGGCGAGAGACCTGTTGGAGGGGGACTCGGGGAGTGCGGGTGCGGGTGCGGATGCTGGTGCGACGGAGATGTTCCCGACGGCTCGCTGCCCTGGACAACGTGATGTTGGACGCTGGACTCTGGATGGACTTGGCGGGGAGGTTGTTCATGATACGCTTCATGGTCCTGGGGCGGCTGAGAGGCGGCGTATTGCTGGTGAGAGCCTTGGGGGAGAGGGAAATTCTGAGGAGGCGGCTGCTGGCTCGGTAGGGTGGATTGGTAGTTATCGGTTTGTGGTTGGGCAGGCTGGTGCTGCTGGTGCTGATTCGACTGGTTTGGGACGGGCTTATGTTGGATCGGCTGGTATTGATGCGGTTGGTGGTGCTGGACCGGCTGGTGTTGACTCGGCTGCTGGTATTGGATCGGCTGGTGTTGATGCGCTTGATGGTGTTGGATCGGCTGCTGGTACTGCGCCTGCTGCTGCCGCTCCTGTTGCTGTTGCTGCTGCATCACCACAGGAGCAGGCTGTTCCGTCTTAGGCTCCATCGGATACGTCGACCCGTGGCCTCCAGACGAGGCAGACGCACTCCCCATAGGAAAGCGGCCCTCCTTGCGGCCGCGCAGGAACATAACAAGGGTGTAGACAAACGTGGCGATGAAGAGAAGCCTGAGAAAGTCTGTCAGCTTGCTGCTGTT
>SRPO01000108.1:0-67275 GCA_018360065.1 Claviceps pazoutovae
TTGGAACGTTATGCAGGAGAATGGGTTGTGTCGAGACACGACATGATTAGTGGATTTCGCTCCAGGACTTTTGAGACCCCACTGTACCTAGGTATTGTACAGGTACATCATCCCCCGACCCACAGGGCCACAACCCCTGTATCCGGACTCCGGAGTCACCTCGAGGCAATTGCCGACTATGTATTTGGAGAACGGCGGAAGCAGGTACTCCGTACTGCTGTCCGAATGCAGAGGCGCGGTCCGCAAGACTAAAACAGGTCACAGATTCGAGGGACAGGAAAAAAGTAGTTTTGGTTGGCAATGGGTGTTGTTGGGTGTCCGTGTGGATTGTTTATTCTGTCATAATTTTCTGCGCGAGCCTTGATGTGTGTAGATGCACAACTTACAAGTGGTTAGACGTTCAATTAAGCACTGAGTCGAGCCGGCTGCTATCTCAAACCACTGACTAGATCATTTGTTCCATCCAGGGCCGATTGTTCCTATGGCTCAGTTTGTTACTACTGGCGTCGGCCCATCTTCCCTAGGTATGTAGGTACATGGAAAAGTATTTATACCTACTCGTGGGTGAAGCCTAAAAAGGACACCCACTACATCTATGGGTGTCCTTTTTAGGTTTCACCCACGAGTAGGTACGGAGTACATAGTCTGGTCTTCGGTCTACATATGTACTTGTTAGTTGAACTTATGTCTGCTTCGTAGCAGCTGCAAAGTCCTTCATAGAAGAATCCCAAGGCTGCTTCGTAGCCTCGCATCTTCAATTTCACGCCCTCTTCTCCGTAATAGCCTCACCAAACGGCGAACCCCCCACCCCAAAACCCCCCTCCGCGCCCCCCAATTCAAACACCTTCCGCCCACGCAACCACGTTTCGCAGACCCTGCCAACAAACCGATGCCCCTCCCACGGCGAGCACCTGTTCTTCCAGCGCATATCATCTCTTCCCAGCGTCCACGTCTCCGAATCGTCAAACACGCATATATCCGCATCGAGACCTACCGCAAGAGCACCCTTGCGGTGAGAAAGACCAACTTGCTCGGCGGGGGCCTGGCAGCATAGCCGGACAATGTCCGTGATGCTAAGCGATCTGTCCCTCTCGCTGCGTTCGTTAGCGGCAGTGTGGATGATGGATAGGCCCAGCCCGACGGAGGAGATGCCACCCCAGGCGGACATGAAATCGCCAGCTTGCTTGGTCGCATCGGGCTTGGTTGCGTTTGGGC
Source organism: Claviceps pazoutovae (assembly GCA_018360065.1). Lineage (NCBI taxonomy): Eukaryota > Fungi > Ascomycota > Sordariomycetes > Hypocreales > Clavicipitaceae > Claviceps > Claviceps pazoutovae. The sequence continues at coordinate 1,216 of SRPO01000108.1, forward strand.
CGGGGGAGCGACAGAGTCTCTTGGGGAGAAGCTTCAGATCCGGCGTGCAGGGCGAGTGGTCGGACACGACGGACCTGATGCAGGAGTCGGGCGCGGCGAGTTCTTCCCAGAGAGCATGACGGTTGTGGGCGTTGCGGATCGGGGGACAGCATTTGTGTCGTGTGTCGCCGTTGGGGATCTCCTCGGCTGAGAGGCCTAGGTAGTGGAAGCATGTCTCGGCTGTGATGTTGATGCCCTGGGCGCGGGCGTTTCTCAGGAGCGGGATGCATTGCGCGGCGGAGAGGTGCACGATGTGTAGATGCAGTGAGGGGGCGAGGGGAGCTGCCGATAGGATTGCCTCCACGGCGGTGGTCTCCAAGGTAGGAGGTCTGGAATCGAGGAAGGTTTGGTACGTGGTGACATCGTTTGGTGATGGGCTGTTGCGCTCATCGGCCGCTTGGATGGAGGTGTTCCCGGCGCAAGATTCCATCTCGGCATGAAACATGAGCGTCGTGGAGCTGTCTTTGAGGGTCTTCATGGCCAGGGCCATGTCATCTGGTGTGATGGCCGGGAATTCATCAACCTATATTGTCATCCCAAGATTTGTGAGCCACATATCTGAGTACGCCAAGCGTCCGTTCTCTCGCCGCATCTATGAGCGGTGACTCTGCCCATCCAGAAAAGGCACGTCTACCAAATCGCCAAGGCAAGGGGAACCACAAGCAATTGCAAGAAACACAGCCAGCACAAAAGTCAAAAAACACATACTCCGTACTCACCCCCGAATCAATCAAAAACCCCTTGAATCCTCTCACCCCAGCCTCAATCAAGCCAAGCAACTCCCCCTCATTCCCAGGAACAACCCCTCCGTAAAAGCCCACGTCCACCCAGCATTGTCCCTTACAGGCCGCCAGCTTCTCCCACAGCGCCCCGACCGCCGTGGTAGGCGGCAGCGCATTCAAAGGCATGTCCACAACGGTCGTGACACCCCCCGAGGCAGCAGCGCGGGTGCCCGTCCAGAAACCCTCCCAGGGCGTGCGCCCAGGCTCGTTGAGGTGCACATGGGCGTCCACCAGGCCCGGTAGCAGCAATCGCGGTGAGACGTCAATGTAGAGGGCGTCTGGGGGAAAGCTGGTCGAGGGAAGGATCTGGGGCGTTACGGAGACGATCTTGCCGGTGGTGGGAGAGATGCAGATAGTGGCGGGAGATACGGTGAGGGAGCCGGAGGGGAGATGGGGGAGCACGGCGCGGCTGGAGACCAGGATGGTGAGGGCATCGTGTTGGGGGACGACGAGTTGTGAATTGGGGGTGGCCATGATGGTGCATGCAGCGGATGTGAAGATGTGAGGATGTTGATGTTCGTATGTACTCCGTGGAGGGGTGCTCTGCTGGGACAATGAGGGGGAGATGCAGGTCGAGCGGCCGGTGGTGTGGAGGTATGTACCTCGAGGTGAGGTCGGGCAACGCACATTCACCAGAAATCGATACTGGCCCTTTTGCAGCAGAGACAACACAATGAGCACGAGGGCATCCATCCATCTGCAGCCTTGAGCACCCGTCCGCACCTATTAATTCCCCGTCAGCGAACGAAGAGCGCGAAGCGTGGTCAAGATGTTTTTGCATTTCTAAGCCCGAGTAAAACTCCCAATCCCAGAGCAGACATAACTAATCTGTAACGCCCAAGGTCCCGACTAAACATAATGACCGCCTGGTTTTAGGTGCCTAGGGAGAGACAGTGACACCACGCCGCCTCCGGACCGCTTTCTATATGCAATCGCATCATGCATTATAAATGTGAACCCCTCGAAATAATCTAGTCATAGCTCCCCATGAGCATTTCAACCTTGTCGCATTTCGCCCATTCAAGTCTTCGAGACAAAAGCCCTCGCTGGCCTCGATTCCCCCTCCCCCATTTGTCTTGGAGGTTGATGGGGCGTTGCACCCGATTTTCCAGTTCAAATAGTCGTACACAGCAGGAAAACAAAAGAAACGCCGCAATCACGTTCGTCTAACTCTTCACGCTGGATCAAACACACGAGAAAGTCACGCTACTTTTGCCTCTTGATCGTCTTCTGTGCCATCTCAATAAGACCGTCCTTGGCTTCACTCTCGGGAAAGTCGGCAATAGCGGCAATGGCCTTTTCCGAGTAGTCCTGCGCAAGAGCTCGGGTTTGCTCTATGCCATCGCTCTGCAATACCAACTGACGGGCCTATGAAAAGTACAACTGTAAGTAAAACAACGAGCACGCGACATGGAGCCCAAGGGGGGCAAGCTAGGAGGCCGGGAAGGGGGCGGAATATAAGAATAATGAACGGGGAAACAGGAACAGAAAAAACTCACCTTGTCCACATCGCCTTCCTTCTCAAACTTGCGTCCGACCAAAGCCCCCAACTCCGGATTCTGCTTCCATGCAAACAGCAGCGGCGCCGTTGCCAGGCCCAATTCCAGATCGGCCCCCGCAGGCTTGCCGAGATCCTTGCCACTTCTCGTGTAGTCGAGCATATCATCGACCAGCTGGAACGCGAGCCCCAAATTCCGACCATACGAATACGCAGCATCCACGGTGGTGGCATCCGCGTTGCCGAGAATCGCCGTCGCGCGGCACGACTTTGCAATGAGGCTGGCGGTCTTGAGATAGGTCTTTTGCAGGTAGTAGGTGAGGATCTTTTCCGAGTACTGGGGCCTTCGCTCGTCGCGCTCCGTATTCTTGAGCTGCATGAATTCTCCCTCAACGAGGTTGGCAATGACGGTGGCGACGAGCTCCACGACCTCGACGTGTCTCAACCTCGCGAGCGCCACTGAAGCGCGTCCGAGGAGAAAGTCGCCGGCCAGGACAGCCATTTTATTGCCAAACTCCAGATTGGCTGATGGGGATCCCCGCCGCGATACGGAGTGGTCAATTACGTCGTCGTGGAGTAATGACGCCGTGTGGATGAGCTCTGTAATCTCGGCCAGTCGTCTCTGACTTGGCAATATGTCCAGCGGTCCATCGGTAGGCTCGGGTTCGGTCGATAAGGTGGACAATGGCGTGGCGGATGGATTCACATCCGAGAGGATATCGGGCGGTGATATTGAGGAATCAATGGCTCTCGCGCCCTGAATGGGTTCCGGCCGCGGATTCTTGGGGCAGAGGTGGGTGGCGCGGCTCATCAACAGCACGATAAGAGGCCGTACGTGCTTGCCTTCAGCCTGGGTGTAGTACTTGGCGGCACGGTCGAGAGAGGGGTGACCAGACCCGAGGAGATTTCGAATGTTGCCCGTGAGGGCCTGCATCTCTTTGGCGACCGTTCGTAGGGGATCGACGGTCATGCCGTCTTTGGGGGCTTTTCGGACCACGTTGCCGACAACGTTCGAGGCGACCTGCACCGCGGCGGCCCACGCAGAATTCCTTCCATGACTTGTGTGTATCCTCGATGTCCGAGTCTTGAGATGGGAGAGACTGGCTGTGGGATGGCGGTGGAGAGAGCAGCTCGGCGCTGTGATTCTTGGAACTACGGCATCCCGAAACACCATGGCTCTCGGCCGGAGCTGCATGTTGGGGGGGGGGAGTCGCAGTTGCTATCGTCTTGAGATTGTGCAGGCTCTGGCGGTCACCGAGGACGAGCCTGTTACAGATAGCCGACGAGGTCAGAGACGGCGGATTAGGAAATGGACCGCCAATTGAGATGTGCAGGTCGGCGCGGGAGGTTGGCGCAAGGATAAACTTGAGGCTGTGTGCGGAAGAACGAGTCGTGACGAAATCCGTCTTTTTGCTGGGGCGCCTTTTTCTCTCGTTGACCCAGCCAAGGAGCGGCTTCCCGTCCGTCCCGAACGGGTTACTTTGGATCTTTTGGCGTCTTGGGCCCCTGGCCGCTCGTTGCCTGATTGGCTGTGTGCTTCGTGCGGTCCCGCCCGTGCAGATGCGGCGCTCATACCGAGCCCGTGTCGGAGCCACCAGTTCCCGGCCAACCATTTGTCGACAACACCGCGTCCGTCGCGACACTGCACAATCGCTGTTCCTCATTGCGTCTCGAATTCTAAGCGACAGACCAACTGCCCGCTCTCTATGGTGCTCCTCACAATGACACCGGCCATGGTGCACTGCCTGCAGATGGTCGACGTGTCGCGCACTGCACATGCGTCGCTTCGTACAGAGGGCGCTCTTCAGGAGGTCAATGAACCGTCGCTGAAGGACCCTGCTGTCGGGAAACCCATCTCTCACGGGCAAGTCCTCGACCTGTGGAAGTCGCTGAAAGATAACCATCAGACACAACCCAGTCTGGAGCAGCTGCTGCGCGGCTCGCAAGTCTACTCGCCACCACCATCTCCCAAACCAGAACCGGTGAGAGCGCCTCCTGTCACCACCGACTGCACTTGGTTCTAATTCTGTACTAATCACAATCTACTCTGTGACCAGTCCGACGAATACAAGGCACTCATGGCCCGTCTGCGCCGCGAAGAAGCCCAACGAGCCTACGACCGCATGGTCAATCCACCGCCCAAAGTCGAAACCTTCCACGACCGCTTCCCCACGTCCGCCCAAGCCTTCTCCCAAGTCAACCGCCCAGTCCACGCCGCCGACCTGGGCGACGACGACGTCACCCTCCAGGATGTCCACCGCCAGGTCATGCTCATCATCAACTTCATGGTTAGCATCCTGGGCGTGGCTGGAACGCTATGGGTCACATCGAGGTGGTGGAGCGTGCCCGCGAGGATCCTGCTCACCATGGGAGGCAGCATCGTCGTCGCGATTGCTGAAGTTGCTGTGTACTCGGGCTACATGTGGAGAATGGAGCAGGGGAAACAGAAGCAGAAGGCAACCAAGGAGGTGAAGCACGTGGTCAAGACATGGGTGGTAGGGTTGGACGAGAAGGATGATGGGGGGACAACTGTGCCGCCTGGGCTATCTAGGAAAGAAGATGATGTAGATGCGGCGCTTCGGAGGAGAGTGAATATTTCGAAAGAATGACGAATGAAGATCTGCGATATAGTGCTTTGAAGAAGTGAATGCTGCGCAAGAACGACGAGGGAATGTTGTCGTTGACGCCGCAATGCCCCTTCTCCCACGCCACGATTCTTCTGCAGTCCTGCGGCCACTTTATTACGGGTGCAGGTGCACGGACAAATGACGTCGCGTAAAGTGCTTAGCGCCCGGCGCGTCGCGTTCACGCGTCAAGCCGCCGCAGGGCCAATCACACGTCCAATTTCCCACCACCCATGTTACGTGAATCCGTGATTGTCCCGTTACCAAGGCCTTTTTTGCTTTTTTGCCTTCTACTTTCCAAGGATTCACGTCATGCTTGTTCGTGATCCAAACATCGTCCAATTCTTGCGAAACACTTTTTTGAACAACCCTTTTCGCCATTCACTGGCAATGCGCAGATTCTGACGCACCACCACGATGCTCAGCTCCTCCCCCGAATTCGCCATGTATGCCCTGCGATGCTACCAATCCCAGTCGTCTACAATCACAAGTCTGACTCTTTTCTAGAACGAAACCCGGCATGTCGCCAGCACATCTTCCACGGAAGTGCGAAAGACCCCTCCGGACGTACGGTCGAAGATGCACATCGACACCTGAACCTCGCGGCGAACCCCCAGCCAAGAAGATGCGATCTGCGTCAGAAACTCAAACACAAAAGGAAGCACCGGCAGTTGTACCTGCGACACCCGCGAATGACACGTCACTCCTCCCTAGCACGGAAGCAGCCTCACGGTCCTCGATCCTGCAGTACTTCAAGCCCTTGCCCGCGAAATCGAAACCCCAGCTCGACATCGCAGACCAAGAAGCCCATGATGCCAAGTCGTTACCCCCACCGAACAAAATCACCACACCAAGCTCAAGACAAGCGCGAAAACCACGACTCCTCAGAATCAGAGGCCCCTCCTTGACGTCGGACTATTCAACATCGGAAGATGCTTCGAGCCCGTCATTGGCTGACGCAGACAGCACCGCATCCTCATCTCCAGGTAAAAGACACAAGAGCCCACTGTCGCCAAGTCATACCATGAGAGAGGGCTTCTTTTACAAAGACCGGCATAAACTCCGGAGCCGGTCGTTGAAGCGTCGGCCGATGGCCGTGCAGACGACACTGAATATTTCGTCTCAGGCGGCGTTTGCGGAGTGCAAGGTGTGTGATATGGTATGGAATCCGCTGTATCCGGATGATGTGAAATATCATGATAAACGGCATAGGGCGTTGCTGAGGAGGAAGAGGAGGTTGGAGGAGGAGAAGCTGTGATGATACCCTGGGCTGTGTGTTGGATTTTGTGGCGATTCTTGGGCAACTGCGTTGGCAGTTATTATCTTCTGGAGTACTGCACTTTCTACGGATACGACTGTGTCCTTTTGGAAAGATCTGTCCTGTTTTTTTTTGGGGGGGGGTCTTTTCAGGACTATATTTCGCTTCAGTGTCTTGATGCTTGGGCTCGCTAGAAATACATAGTCTTGCTCTCAACTCGTCCCACCCCGGCCTCTTCATTTCTTTCACACATGGGACTATAAAACTATGACATGTAGAATAGTATCCCATTGGAAAAAAACGCTGTTCAATGAAACGAAGAAAAGTCTCGTATGCATTTGAGCATTGGAAAGGAAGTTGAGGGTAAGGTATGTAGCCTCTTGCGGCCCAGTTGGCAGTGAAGTCAGTGACTGTGACTGCCGCAATGCAGTGGCCCACAGCGCTGTGACCCGCTGCAGCGTGCACGTGGCCTCGTCCCGTCAGTGGTCAGTGGTTGCCCAGGAGGCCGCCAAGCTCAGAGCTGATATGTGCGTGATTCCCAACCCGTTTGTTTACCTCTTCTTACTTCTGCACTTGACCGACCAAATATCGCACGTCATGACACAGGATCCGCCATGTAGGCATTTCGACCCAACGAAACCATCTGCAGACCCCATCGCTAACACATATTTCCAGGATCGACCCATCGCTTCGCCTCCGTCGCGCCATACACGTCGGAGACCGTCTTCTCGTGCAGCGAATTCTCGCTTCCCATCCCTCTCTGCTCCACAACCCCGATGCCTCTCTCTCGGGCCTCTCCAACTCGAATCTCCATCTCGCAGCATCGCTAGGCTACAAAGATATATGCGAAAGCCTCCTCAAGGCCGGCCACGAGGACCCGTGCCCCGCGCTGAACGAGAACCACCAAACCGCTCTGATGCTGGCCGCGGGCGCTGGCCACTCCGAAGTAGTCCACTTGCTGTGCGAACATGACCGGAGCTGTATTCTCAGGCGCGATAGGAGAGGCCGCGACGCTGTCATGGAAGCCAGCATGGGGGGCCACGACACGGCGCTGCAGATCCTCCTGACGTATGTGCCTGGCGGTCCCCGAGATGCGGTCCACCGGGCTGACCTAGAGGGCAATACCGCCTTGCACTTTGCCAGCAGCAACGGCAATCTTTTGGGGCTTCGCACCTTGTTAGCGGCGGGGGCTGATGTCGATTGCCGGAATATCTGGAACTGGACGCCCTTGGCTTACAGTGCTACTGTCCAGGCTGAGGTGTGTCTAAAAGGGCTGGTGGCGGAGGCGGGGAAGCGGCAGCAGCAGCAGAGGAAGGACAGTGAAGCTAGCAGATCCAAGAAGGGGGGGACGGTGCGTGTTGTAGCTTCGAAGAGCGACGACGAGTGAGCATATGCAGTCATGTACTTGCTCGGATAATGCATCATGATGGGTTGGCCAGCGGCGGTTGGTGAAGCCTGAATATAGTGGCCAGACCTGGATAGGTTTGTAGCGAAGAACAAATTCTGGATTGCCTGTCTCTGGCTACCCGCCTTTGGGTGATTTGCACATCTATCGCATGGGTCATGCTCCTTTCGCAATGTAGGCCAGCAGTTGTTCACGACAGCGCTGCTTACAAGACTAGGTATGCAGGTTTCATCATCTGCATTCCACGACAGGTTCGGTAACAGACACTTCCACGCAGCATGAACACGCAGCATGGACAAATAGCACAAACAAGCGGCACGAGGCGAGAAGCATGGAGAGAAGCGCCGTGGGCAAGCAGTGACTATATCCCCGCGTGGTGGCCCCGCTTGACGTTCCGTCATGTGTGATTCAGACAAATGGCTGATCAGCCGTCCGTGATGGTCATTCGGGTACAAGCCTTTGGAGGTAGAATACCCGCCCGCGTCACCGACTGCATTACGCTTCCTTCTCCGTTTCAGCTCGTCGGTTCGCAATCGCTTGCTTTTCAACCAAATATCGCAGTCGTGAGTCACGTCTGCAACGTCTGTACTTTAATCATGCCAGCCTCGAGTCGTACTTGTGTATAAATGGAACCAAATATATATACATATTCTTCGAACACACATTCTTTGCACAACTTTCATCAGCATCACAAACACAACACCACATTACAGACGGTGAGAAACCAAAGCAAGTACCATTTCGACCCTCATGTCGATCGTACCGGTCGAACTGAGAAACATCGACGTCGACGACGGTGTACTCCCTTGTGCGGCAGCCAAGCTTGTCGTGACACAATATCTTGATTACGCGGACAGCGCACATTGGGCGTGGATCATTGTCGGCACCTTTCTTGACCACCACGATCGCCCCTTGTGGAGCACGGAGATCTTTCTTGCTCGACTGGAGCAAGATTCTGATTCGGAGTCGCAATTTGGCCATAGTGACTTTGACGCTGGTGAGAGTACTACTGAGTTGTACGACGGAAGTCGTGAGGAAGATTTGAGCTCGGGTAAGTCAGATCATGGTCCTGTGGTTGCTCTCGTCTGGTTAAATTTGCTGGTCGTCACTGGGCAGTGGTATATGCCGCCGCCCGTGTGCTTCCATGATATGTGTGATGCGTGTGGCATGATTTCCAGTTGTGCTCCTCGAAAGCTAACATCGAATAGGAGAAGAACGAACCGAAGAGCATCAAGGTCAAGAGAGGCGAGACTGGGTTCCAGACGGATATTACTCTGCGTCGTATCCTCCTTCGTCTTCCAGTTTCGAGCCTTTTTCTCCCAACGTCGCCTCTTATTTTCAACCACCAGAGACTTGGGATCTTGTTGCTTACGGACCTATCCATGGGCATTGGCAGGCAAGATTTGATCCCCATACAGGCCACTGGATACATACTCGGCAGCCCCAATTCTGAAACTCATTTGAACCCTTTCTTGCGAACGAACTCCCACTACCATCACCTAGCTCACACGACAAGGAAGAAATGTCAGGAGGAGGCTGGAATCCAGTCACGGGCCGCGACCCCAGCGGTTCGCGTCCCAACTTTACGCCCTACGGCGCTCCCATGCCCGGCCAGGGCCAGCCACAGATCTACCATACCGGCGGCCCGGGGTATAACATCAGTGGTAATACTACTTATCCTCACTACAATCCATGGGCCAACCCATGGGCCAGCATGACTTACGGGATGCCTCCCCTAGGAACGTCCAACCTCCCCCCCGCCCCTCCGGCCGGATATCCCGCGCAGCAAACCTTTTCCTACCAACCCAACGGGATGGGCAATCCCCTCCCCCGACAAGCCCAGCCATGGCCAACAATCGATCCCACAATGCCCGCCGCTCAGATGACCAACTCGACAGGCGGCGTGGGCTGCGAACCCGGCTACACGCTCTTCTTCGCGGCCGAGCACACGAAAGTACACGTTTTTTCTACTAACACCCCTCCGTGGCAGCTACCCGCCTCGGCGCGGCTTCCTTTCAAAGCTGCGCATATTCCCTGTAATACGACGCTAGCGGAGCTCCTCAAGGGCTTTGGGTGCACGAATCCGAATCCGAAGAAGAATCGGGTTTTTGAGATTCAGAGTGCGGGGGGTGGGAAGTGGTACAAGGGGCTGGAGGTGAGTGGCGGGACTAAGGATTTGTTGAAGAAGACGATGAAGGATGTGGGGTGGGATGCGACTCGGACGGGGAATCCGGGGGGGAAGCCTGTGGTGTGTTTGTGGTTTTGCAAGGACTAGAGAGGGGGGAGATATGAATTGCTGTTTTTTTTTTTTTTTTTTGGCTTGAGAGTTGGTGTTGTAGGGGATGCTTGGAATGGTCTTTTGCGCTTATTGGTCTTATGAATATGGTTGTTTCCTTCGTTATGAGTTGACGATGTTATGATGGGGGGCTACTGAGGGTTGGCAAGTTTGAGGCACGTCGAGATTGCATAATCAGAACTTAGAAGGCTCTCGAGAAGCAATAGGATGGCGAGACATGGCCGACTGAAATTGATCGCGGACTGTTGCGAGGAGTGAATGAAAATGCCGCATGGCTCCTGGGTTAATTGCTATTTTTGCCAAATGTGTACAACATGCACAAAGGGGTAGTTGAATCGTTGGAAAGTGGTACATAATACAGATTATGTCCAATATGTATAACGCGTACAAGCGCCCATGTATCTGTACCCGACTCTCCAATGTGCCGATTCTTGATAAAAGCCCAAGCCGGTATCCCAATTGAGCACCTCACCTCAATCTGCGCAGATTCACGACCATGGTCTTAGCACATTCGTCAAACTACATGTACCTAGCGCCGGAGACATGTCGTCAATAAAAAACAGGGCAACGCCATAATGCAGATGTGAGTCAGCCAAAAGGCGCCCAAAAAAGGGCAGTATAATGGAACTAAAAAGCCAGCCAAAGAGCGTACTAACTTATAAGTGAAGGCTTCAGCCAGCCCCATTGCGTCACCTGCAGAGAAAATGTTGCCATTCTTCTCGACACCACATGCTACAAATCTCGCGATCTTGAAAGAATCACAACATCATTGTCGAAACTAGGTAGAAACAGCTCCAAGGCCAGTCCATAACAAGCAATGGTAACGCCGTGACTCTTCCCGGACTCTATCGCCAATCTTCATTCCGACAACACACGAAATGCAAACAAGAACCGAGCGGTGAGACGCGCCTGGGAAACTTCAGAGAGCGCTGTCCTATCTTGGGCTTAAACTTCCATAGCGGAAGTGATGACACTTCCTCGAAAAGCTCCCTAGCTGCCTGGCGCGCGACGGTTCATGTCGTGTTTGTTCCAATGCAATGGCGAAATTTACCAGAAAGCGCACAGTGTTGGATTCGCCAAGGGAAAGCAAATGAAAGCAAGCATGCATGCAAAATATCGAACACACGATATGTCAAAACGGTACACACGTTGGTATCTTATGGTCTCTTGTTGTCTTGTCTTCTATCTAAGAGTGAACAGGAAAGGGGCTCGAGGGGACGAGCCCTTTATCCTGTCACCACTGGCCAGGGATCGCAGCTCGTCACGTGCGATCCCACCTAACATGAAACGCCGAGGATATTCCGTGTTGTGCGATTCCGACACACAGAGTCTACTCCTTTTTATGGACTGGCCTCGGGGCTATTACTACCTAGTGCCGGCAATGAGATTCCGATGCTGAACTTTGAAGGAGAGGAGAGGAAAAAGGCTTTCGTAGTGAATGTGCCGCCTCTCTGCCAAAATGGCGAGACGGGCGTACGGAGTGCAGCCCAAGTCCATCACTAAGTACTACGGAGTAGTAACTAAGGTACACATGTGCCATTTTTTTTCATGGTGACGTGTTTGATACCTATCTTTACGCTCCAAATTTTGGGGGTGATGTTCATCAAAAGTTTTTTATAAAGAACAAGGAGCTTCCAGACTTTTCCGTCCGGCGTCCATACATGGTGCTTGAAACAATTCCATTCTGGTTCCACACTTCCAAGTCTGAATCTTTTCCCGTGTTTCCGCCGGGAACTCCATCCTTCGCGCGCGTATCGCGTGTCGACCCAGCCGAGCCGGCCGAAACTCCGCTTTGGACAAAATGGCCCGGCGCCGGCACTAAAAGTAGCCGGTGAAGTGTATTCCATGCGTGCTCACCCCTTCCTAGATGACATATTCTGTCTATGTAGCTAGATCGCCTCACAGTTTGCCCGGATCGGCACTCTTGGACTTATGGTCAGGGCAGGGCGATAGAATGGCTTTCGCGGCGAAGAGACGGGGATGTCCATGTGGAAAGTTTGTCCTGTAGATGGCTTATAACATCTCTGCCGCCACAAGATTCTATTTTCCTGTTCTGGTTCTCACATTCCCCTGGGCCAAGCCCGGCTCCACGACGACTACGAAGCAAGACCACAAGAACAACAACATATGAAGTGGTTACGCCGCCTGTTTGTCGTGCTCGTCTGGGCCAGCTTCCTGGCCCTCAGCACGGCGCGCTGGCGAAGACCGGTGATGCCCCCTAGCCCGGGCAAGGAGGTGACGCCAAATGGCAAAAAGGCTGGCGCAGCAGGCGTCCTGTCCTATCCCTTTTTCAAGGACCACGTTGGCTGGTGGTATGACAAGTCGCCCAATCCCCCAGGCAACGACGGCTCAACCGGGATGGAAGGCCCCCTCGCGATTCCCATGCTGTATGGACCGGGCAGCAGCGACGCTCAGGACGAGCAATGGCTCGAGTACTGGAAGTCTCGCATAGGCCCGATGCCTCCCTTCGCTCTCAGCATGCACCGGCCGGATCGCAACGCCTCCTTACTGCCCTATGTTATCATGCCTCAGAAGGCCGCTCAGATTTGGAAGCATTACCTCGCCGAGCTGGGCAAGAAGGGAACCTCGCTGGGCGCTCCTGCGGTGATGGCCTCATCGGATGAATGGTGGCTAAATGAGTTCCGCCACATGAAACTGGAGTGTGACTGGGCCTTTACCGCCATCCATATCTACGAGCCTGATCTCGACGCCGTCAAGCACCACATCGATCGCTACTTTTTCTGGTACGCCAAAGCCATCTGGGTCACTGAGTTCGGCTGCCGCCACGACCCGGCAAGATCGTTCGAGTTTACCGGTTCGCCGTGCGAGGACCAGGCCTACGTCAACCGCCTGATTCGAGACATGGTGGACTATTTCGAGGCCGACATCCGCGTTGCCGCCTACGCATACCCGGATCTGAATGAGCATTGTGCACTGTGCGCAGCCATCGACGAGCATAATCACACCCTGATCGAATCGGGCCAGACTTACTTGGACGCGATTAGCAAGTACGGCTAGTGGTAGCAGGACTGGCTATCGTTATGTTTAATGGCGGTACTTTCAGGGATCTTTGCTTTTAGCATTTCTTTATTTCCTTTCGTACTACTTTATACCCCCGTCTGCATCCTTTGAGCACACAGATTCGTGCCTCGAGACAGTGTCCCTGCATACGGAGGCGGCTACTATACTGGCCAGAGGCCTGGCCTGCCTCCTGTCTTCTTCGTCTTCCACCCCAAGCGCCTCGCCTCTGCTCATGAGAACCCCTCGACTTCTTCAAAGGACCTCATACGTGTAACGTGGTACACCTCCAAGGCGCGTCAAGGCTGTGCTAGAAACAACGTGGACATGTACTGATGATGAGATCTATCGTTGCTCCGGCCTCACCAATGGCGTGTTTGCTACCATCAGTGCAGGGGAGGTCGCACGTGTCGGCAATATGGACAGCGCATGTCTGACACACAATCCTCACCCAGTGGCACATCTTCTTGAGACGAAGTTTTCTTGGGGAGTAAGAGAATCTAGAAACACGTGTCAGTCTAATGTGCTTGCTGTACGTTTGGCTTATGGATGTGTTGAAGCACTCACCCGCACGTTCGGCAGCAAACGTTCAAAAAACCAGTATTCTTCGCAGCGATGCTGAATTTCGTCGTCCACTTTAGTCAACTTGCTGGGGCACAAGCACAAGTCTCGCCCTGCTCAGTAATCAAGGCGCTGAAGAATGAAAATAGGCTCAGCTCACAGCGTGCCGCAGGAAATGCAAAGGTCTGGTTTGCTATGTACAGAGAAGGAGCACAGCTGTGGTTTGCATGAGAGAGGAAGAGAAGACAGGGTTGGAATGGTAAGGGAGAAGCAAGGCTAGTGCGATAGTCAGCGAACAAAGTTGTCACTTTGTGTCACTTTCCTTCTTTTCTCCCCCTTGTTTTACGTTGGGCTATTGTCCACATCGCCTGCCTTATTGTTGCACAAAAGAATGGGCGCAGCCGTCTGGCCTCTCTGATGTGCTTTGTTTACCCCTATATACCCTGCGATACTTATCAATCGATCAATGATCTGGCCCGTAGCGTAGCGTAGATGACGACATTGCATTGGCAGCAGCAACACGTGGTGTCGTCTTTGGGCAAAACTGCTGTTGAATGGATTATGTGCCAAAAAGGGAAGGAAGAAGGGAAAAAGAAGTCCTCAGATTGAAGTCCAAGTTCCAACACACACGCCCGGGATACCCCCCCACATCAATGACCATAGGAGGTATGTACCTCCTTATGTACCTATGTACCTGCACTTTCTGTCACTGGACAGTGGAGTCTGTACACAAGTCGTCTCCATGATGAGGCGAGAGCAGGCTGCAGCCTCATCATATGTCGAAAAAGTAAATAGAACTGTGGCGAAAATCAAGACATCCAGTGAAAGAGTCATGCAAGCCATCTCTTCTTCGCCTACATTCCCAGCGTGTCAGATAAAAACAAAAGGGAACCTCAATGGCAAGTACCTACATACCGATCAATAAACCCCGCCTTTTGCTAGACACGAGTCGCAAGGGGAACATTTCCACAATGCTGCCCGACAACACCCCTTTCGTACCTACCTATGTATATGTAGGTAAGAAATAATGGAGAAGACAGAGAGCGGAGAACGTAGGCCAGACACCCGCAGGAGCTGTGCTACGCAACAAAAAGAGGTCTGAGTAGTAGACCGAAAAGACGATAGATCCCGCAGGAAAAGAGTAGGACTCGACCAGAAAGAACGAAGAGCGTCCCAAGACTTCATTGACTATCTAAAAATGATCGTGGGAACCGTCTGGTTCATAAGAGATAAAACTCTGCGTCCAACACCCAGCTAGAGTGAGCGATGATTGGCTGACTAGGCAGCCGAGACAAGATGAGATTGTATGCAAGGGTGCAGGGCCGATTGATCCGGACACCTGACCAACGAAGTGACCCCCGTTTTCTAGGTACGGAGTACATAGGTAGGTACCTTAACCTAGCTCATGCAAGAGGGGTGCCGCATATCGCGTCTTGGCGTCTCGCGTCGCGTTCCCTCTCGAGCTCTTATCTGATCCTTATCGGATTCTTGATTATGGGTCTTGGATCTTGACTCTTATCTTACCTCGCGAATTTTGCACACATACATACCTCCTAGAGGCCAGGTACATACATACCTATGTATGTATGAGCCCGATGCCTGATTTTCCATCTACCACCTAGAAATCACAATCATGAAATTCTCGATGCTTGATCCGTCTCAACGAGACGAATGACGTCGCTCGCCAGGCATCGCGCGTTGAAATGCCGGGGCCTGCGTGGAACAGCCTTCATCATGTGCATCATTGCGGACAGCGAAGCGATCGAATGACCGCAAAGACAAGAATGGTACAGCCAGGCAACCTTCCATGAAGAATCGGAGACTAAGTATCATCTCGATTTCACATCTGTGCGCAGCTTATTTAAGTTCTATTCTAAGTCTACATGAATGCAAAAAAAATGCGAACAAGGTCTCAAAAAGGCATGCGACGACTTGGCGCCCATAAACGAGGTCAACTAGTCGCGGATGTTCAGCTTGTCACTTTTTGATGAAGTTTGGTCCAAACCGTCAAAGTTGAACTCGCGACTGTAACTGAGGCAGCAGCGGGGCATCAGGCACCAGAAACTGGTGATCATTGCTGCATGTTGCAGCTCGCTCACAGATGTCGTATCCAAAAACAAACTCAACGTCAACGCAGAGCATGGGACCTTCAAAAGTTCCAACCTTCAGCATCTTCCCCCTCAGTCAGAGTGCACCCTGTGCGAGTTGGCAGCAGGCCTCTTGTCACCAGCCATGGCCACCTTCTCAAACTCATACAGAGGCTCCCTGGTGACGTGGCGCTGGAAGAAGACATATCTCTTGAACCACCACGGAAGCGTAACGGTCAGCTGGTACTTGGCAAACTTTCGCGTCGGTACGCCAAATACCCAGTCAAGCTCTTCCAACGTGCGTTTCATGGTTTCCGGGACCCAGAGGAAGATCATGACGAAGGCAATGACGTTGAAGCCTGCGTACAAGGAAAACGCCCCGATGGTGTCGAGACGTTCGAGCAGGAAGGGGAACGTGATTCCGAGGACGGCGGCCTGTATGCGCGGTCAGATAATGGGTCGGGAACGAAGTGAACAAAATAAAAGAGAGCAAAAGACAGACAGACACACACAAAGAGAGGAAGAGAACGAGAGCTGCTTACCCAGAAAAGACAGGTGGCAACTGCGAAGCCCATACCAGTCTCGCGATGAGACAATGGGTAGACTTCCGCACTATACGTGAAAGGAACGGGGCCTTCACCAGGCGAGTAAAAGGCTGCATAGAGAAGAAGATCAGATCCTGTCAAGGACGAATATGGAGGACAAGTCAAAAGATGAACTGACCGCCAAAGAGAAAGACAAACAGACAGACCAAGCCAGTTCTGGCGTCTGCCATGGAGCCTTCATCATCGATAAGAGTACAAAGACCTGCAGCAAGCAGGGTCCAAAACTACATCGAATGTCAGTTGATCATGTTCACGTTCATCACACTGGCTATGCACTTATATGAGGGGTTTGCAACGAACCATTTGTGGAAATGTGAACAAGAGCAAGCTTCGTCGACCAAACTATAGTGGGAAGGTTAGCGTTCTCCTTGTATCAATCTCGTCTTTGCAGTACGTGAGTCCTCATGTCTGCTTACCGAATCAATCGTAAAAAAGGCAGGGAATGCAAACAGCCAATTCACCAGTCCGAAACCGAAAGATCCGATCATGGCTTTAAACTGCTTGTTTGGGTCTTGCTTAAAGGCCTGCTCGAAAATGGTGGTCGAGTAGAACGCAATGATGTTGATGCCTGCCAAAAGTTAGCCACGTTCACCCCGCGCGACTTCATCCCCTCAGGAGGAAATCAGCCATTCAGTCACAACATACCACACATCTGCTGGGCAATCATGACAGTAAAGGCGGCCAGATTGGCACGTCGGATACGAGGAATGGTGAAGAGTTGAGTGAATCGTGACACGTAATTGGTGCGTTCGATGAGTGCTTGCTCAATTTCGAGCTGTGCGCTGATGTAGTAGAGGTCACGAGCAGCCTGAATTGGGTCACGGCGGAGAATAATCAGGGACTTCCACGCTTCCTGATATCTGCCCTTCTTCATGTACCATCGGGGCGATTCCGGGCAAAGATATATGAGACACACCAAAGGAACAGCAGGAATAAAAGGAGCGCCTGTGGTCGTTTTCAAACTATGTATTAGCGGAGGAAAGCAATGAAAAGAGCATGGCAGTTGACAAATTGCATACCAAGCATGAGTCTCCAATTCAATGGGCCGGCCAGCTTGAACACGGCAAGGTTGATGACAGTGCCCAACATGATTCCGAAAGCAGTCCACATTTCTACAAGCACAAGTCAGTCCCTGGTTCTCTGGCAAATCGTTATACGTGTTCAAGCAAACTTACGCCATGACATGACTAGAGCACCGCGTATAGACGCGGGTGCGTTCTCGGCAGCATAGATCGGCACAGTCGATGCCTTTGCGCCCATGCCGATACCCATCAGAATGCGGCACGCGAGCTGCTGCTCCCACGTATGGCACAGAGCTGACCCAATAACGGGCCAGATACAGAAATGAGCAGAGAAGAAAATGGTTCCTCGACGTCCGAAATAATTATTCAGCGGATCAGACAACCAGCAACCAATGAGTCTAGTAGCGGTTCAGCAGAAGAACAGCAAAAAAAAAAAAAAAAAAAAAAAAAAAAAAGACTTGGGAAGTATGTAGAAGGAAGACGCGGCGAGACAACTTACGCAGATCCGATATAAGGACCAGCGTTGATAAGACCAACAATGATCTTGTCATGAGTCGAGCTTCCACCAATTCCATAATAAGCCGGAAAGAAAATGTTGGCCCCATTACTGCCTGTCTGATCCCAGCCCTGCACAGCAGCACCGATGGAGCAAGTGAAGATAGTCAGAAACAGTCGCAGAGGCATTCGCCATTTGTGAGTAACCTCCTCATTGAGCACTTCGAGTTCCCTGGCGGTAAGCTTCTCGGAGCCGTCTATGCTGTGGATGTTGCTGGGATCCTGCGCGATGAGAGCGCCCTTTCTGAGAATCGCTGTTTGGCTCTGGAGTCCTCGCTGCTGAGCAAAGGACTCGACATCTTGCATGAGCTGGTCTCGGGAGATACCTTCCAGGGGGTTACGAATTCTGTGGGAATCGATCGGAGTCTCGAGTTAGACTATGTACATGGGCTGTGATATGGTATACTCCAATATGCGGACAAAGGGGCTGCACTCAAGGACTTACTTGGCTTGGAGGTTGTTGTTTAAGTCAGTCTCCTCGGTGTGCGAATTACCCTTCTCCGCCAAGTGCCCATCGTGATTCGCTTTGGAGTTACTACTGGAGTTGATGTGAGTGGATATTATCAAGTATTATCTTTGTCTTGTTGTGAAGTTCAGTGACTGATCTCAAGGTATACTTACTGGATGTTTGCCATGGCCGCTTGTCAGTGACTTATCGACAAGACTGCCAGGATATCGATGTGATGTTTACTAATACAGGTTTCCTGTAGAGCGAGGGATACAGACGCTCTTGGGGGCCGGGGCAGCACTAGAAGGGGAATTGCCGAGTTCAAGTAGTCAGAGACACATGGGACACGGAGCCAGAAATAGAAGACAATAGGCGAGTACACACTCCACACGATTACCTACCATGTCCTTTATACCGTTCTAGGTATCATGCAATGAATTACGACCTAGGTTGTCGCAAGGTATATAGGGGTGTATATCGCACATCAGAGTGGCCAGACGGCTGCGCCCATTCTTTTGTGCGAGATAGGTACTAGTACCTACCTAAGTATAGGTACCTAGTTCTCCATCGATTTCACCTCATTGCCAATCTTGACCCCATTTACCCTAATAAAGACTGGCGGTCTACCCTCAATCTCCGCACCCCGGAATCCGGGATCCTGGGGACGTGAAGGTGGAGAATTCAGGTTGACAGCCTACAGGTGACCTACCAACAAAACTTTGCATCTGCATTGTGCTCCGTAGCCATGCCTAAAACAGTGAGCGCCACTGGGAATAGTGTTTGAAGGTTGTACGCCACCACCAGATTGGTGTGTATCTGCTGCCGTGAAGAGAACGTAGATCAAGTCCACACCACCTCTCGGTAAAAGCCGAAGCAGTAAACGATCACGATGTTCGATAAAAATACACACCATGGACTGGAAGGGAAAAGGAAAGAAATAGGCTGGAGTGGAGAGAAGATTTTTTTTTTAATTTTTTTTTTGGAAATGGCCAAGATCGGACACGCACGAGGCAGATGGCGAGCAAGCTCATCTGGCCACAAGATCTAGGTAATCTGCGCGTCCACCTACGCTCGAGTGATGCCGGGCCATGCGGCGCTGTAGTATTAATAAGAAGTCTCATTTTTACCATGGACACTGGACTCAAGCGGAAGGGACAATGGCTTTCGCAATCTCCGCACGCGGCAAGCATAGATAGGCAGCCACGTTATAGCTGTGTTGCCACTCCCGCTGACCTTGCAAACTTCTTGGCACATCTCAGATGTGATATTTGTGGCCGAGCACCACAGCCGTTGGAGGCGTCAGACGGTATGTAGGTAGCGCCATGAGAAGATGCAAAATCTCCAGCCGGATGCAATCAGGCAACAGGATGTTACCCGCCTGGAACCGACGTAGGGGCCGCATCGCGCTCGATGTCCCATGACGATTCGACCCTGTCGAGAATTACTCGAGTTCAAATGAGGAGCCAATTGGTGAGAGAGCGTTGCAAAGAGCACAATGCAAGCCGGTACCGCTTTGCTCCACGGGCGGAAGAGTCAGTGAGGCTTCGAGAACGATCGCGAAGTAGGTACAGACGGCTTGTCGGACGCAGAAATAGCCCTCTGTCACCTATGAGAGCAAGCCATGATAAAGGCGCAACCCGTGACGGGTCTTGAGCTCGCTCTGAAAACGGTATGCCCAAAAGGACTGCGTGATGGGATTGTGTTGATGGGAATTGACTCTTCACGGCGTGGTCGTCTAACAGTTGGACCGTAGTGGTCCTCCACTGATGAGATCGGCATTCCAGTGAGGCTACAGTAGATATAGCCAGCCCGGGGTACCGTAGGTGCGCGTATACCATAATGTCGACACACTAGAAATATCCGCCAGACATATCTCCCGAAAAAGAAACGTTCGGGAAGATTTCTTCGCCTTCATCGACGGTGCTCCGTGCTGAGAAGGACCCAAGTCAAGATTACCCGCCATCTTGCGCCACCCCGTATTCCTGCCGCAGTTCTGCTGCCTGATGGATCAATGAATCACTCATCAATCATGGACCAACATGGAGAAAAAGCCCACATGCGCCAGAAATGTACATACCTTGTATGGCACAAACGATGCTCAGGATCAGGAAGATGGGTGATCTATTCTGTTCTATATAAAAGGAGCTAAGCGACCGGTCTATTTAGAGGGAGAGAGCTCATTCTTCCTATAGCATCGGAAAATGAAGCGGCTAGTCGGCTAACCAAGACGTTCAATAAGAGGAGAGAGGATGTGACAGAGATGAGTGCTCGCACTGTGACACCTTGAGAGCTCAAGCCGGTGGGACCCGAACGACGCCCCAGTGCTGTGCCTCGTGATATCTACAAGCCCTGGAAGACATTGAGTTTGGAGGCGAGGCACAATACCGTGGAGTCGAATGCGGCACTCGACGCCGTCTGCCGCCTGTTTCGGTCGCAGTAATGAGTCCTGGTCCTATGAAAAGACTCTAGGAGTCAATGATTCCCTGTAGCGCCACCTTTGAGCGCTACTCCACGCGTCTTTTGCGACAAGTTGAGGGTCGTCTTGGCCTTTTTGACGACTTGACGAACATTCCGGTCCTCCCCGCGTCTCAAAGTGGCATGTGGGCCCTGGGGTGAGGCACCGACCCCGTGAAGTATTTCTGGCCGGTATGTATATACAATGTAAGTACCGTATATACCTAGTCAAAACCTTGGGGAGAATCAGGTTCACTTTGGACGTTATGGCAACAGACACATCGCGGTCGGCAGGAAGCTGGTCGACGGGGTCGGTGGACGGGTTTCTTCGAAAGGGAGCACAAGTTCTGACCGGGCGGAAGCGGATTCCTCTGACAAAATCTCTTCTTTTTCCTTATCGATCGGTGAAGGAAGACTCGAAAGCGTCGGGCTGGAAAAGTGAGGTTTGCGATGTGGGAGTTTTGCGGATGGGATGGCGGTTGCGGACGTGCATGTGTGCCCACTGTTTTCGGCGCCAAATTGCCTGCGCAGGTGTCCCTCTGGGGGCCCTTCCGGGGGATACCTACGGCACGCTGTCGCCTGCGGTGGACCTGCTCTGGGGGATGATAGGGGCCCGTCACAGCACTCACTGTCAGGCAGCGCGGGATGCCGCAATGGGATGTCGCTTTGCTGCAATCGCGAACAGCAGTAAATAAGCAATCGGGTTGCAGCGCGCAAATTCAATCGCGGGCAGATAGCACGGGATGGCGGGCGACTGTGTCGCCGCCGCAAAACTGCGTTCAGAACGAGCAGAACGAACAGACCGAGCCAAAATTGTCGAAGACGTGAATACAACGTGTCATACCTACCTAAGCTTACCTTACAACGGATTCTGAAAGACTGGGACTTAGATGAGCCTGATCAATAGCTAAGCTCCAATCTTGAAGATCTCGTTGTAAAGTGCGCAAGCTAATGGCACGTTGATTCTGTGCATTTAGCTGTGTATTGACTTCTTCGAGAATTTGGGCTCGTTTAGCACCCTCTAGAATGAGAGTCTCGATTCGTTCTCGTAGGATTGCAAGTTCAAGTATGCTCGAATCTTCTAGCAGTATTACGAGGAGATCTCTCAGCTTTTCGTTCAAGGCGTCCCAGGCCCTACAATCCCAACTCAAATGAAGCCAATGCTTGCAGAACAAGACCACCCTCCAATCTGTGTATCAACAATGTATTTTATCTCGAGAAATTAGGTCTTCAAGGTCAAGCACGCGTGTGCATCACAGATGAAATCATACGTCGAGTACAAGAATACTTTTTCACCTACGAACACTCTGATCAATCTGTTCTTCGCGATATTCAGATATACGGCAATCACCATTGTACATTCTATGCAATTTGTCAAATTCGTTACCACCATGGAATGAAGCGTCGGTGTCGTACGGAGGAATAGCGTACCTACTCTTGCCCTTCAAACTACCATTCAGTTTCTTGAGCTCGATCTCAAAAAGTCATCGGCAATACTAAATTATGGACGAGGGCATTTATATAATTACGTACGCCAGAAAGTCTCCCATACCTCGTTGGGGGCTTGGTGAATACGAGCGACTGCTTGATCTGAATAAGCAGCCTCAAGATCCCGCTCTTCATGGCAGCTCATCTCCTGCCGACCTGCAGAAATTGTTAAAAGAGGCCTAGACGGAAGACATTACTTACTTGACGTCGTCTGGCTAGCCTTCTTTGAGATTGCCGCGTAGCTCCCCGTGCTTGGCTGGTCCATCTTTCCTGGGGATTGCCGCGTCTCTGGGCCCTTCCTGATCTTGTCGGTAGACTCTGTCTGCTTAGGTATACTCGATATTTGAGCAGGTTCAGGATCTTCGGACATCTGCAAGGCTGTAGTCGTACTATTTTTGTGCGACACCGCGGAGGAGGAGGACCCAGCGCTTAATGAGGGTCGATATTCCGAATCTACCTAGTGCAGGATCTTCCAGATTTTGAGTTATATCTAGAAATATGGTAGATTCCTGTGATATTGGAGATGCTCTTTCACGAGATTTCTGCACTTGATTCGGAATACCCTCCCTCGTTCAGTGCTGGGCCCTCTTTCTCCGCGCGGTGTCGCACACAACTAGTACGACCGCAGCATTACATATAGTGTGTAGGAAGGGAAGAACGATGATTGACTGGCCAAGGCTATGCCGAACATGCGGCGCTTACCACAAGCTCACGACGCACATTCCCAAGAAGGTGCAAGAAAACCCAGCCTCGTTCATATTAGTTGATGTTGAAATGAGGATTTGTCAGAGAAAAAAAAGTCCGAAGATCTTGTTGGTAGGATGAAACATCCCCGAACTGGGTCTACAGTTACCCATCTTTCAAATCACTATAAATCTATCAATCGCTCGATATCCCCTTCAAAACTTGACGACACGATAGTCGCTGCCGAATGCATTCTTTTAGGATACCACATGGCTCAGAAGATCTGTTGCATTCATATACATCAAGACACGTTCAAGCACATACAGATACACTCGCCTAGATACAACCACAAGCCCAACCAACTCTTGCCTCATCTATTTATCGATTTATCCATCCACCGCGCCCGCACCACCCGCAACAGCAACCAAGCCATCGCCCTATACACCACAACACAACCCGCCATACACGCCACATTTACGACCGGATCAACATTCAAATCATACAAATCTAGCACCTGCCCCCCCGTCTCAATAGGACAATGCCCATCCGGCAACCTCTGCCCATCCGTACACGTAAACCGCACCCCGCGTAACGAATACGGCGCCATAGCCCGTATCGCATACCGAATCGGCGACAAATAATTCATCGCCTTGAACAAATCCGGCATATCAATCGACAGCACCCCCGCTATAGAATTCGCAACCGAGAGCAGAATACCCATGATATTGACCGCGAAGCCCGTGTGCCCAATCAGAGTATTAAAGATGATACCTAGGCTTTCTCCGCAGGACACCACCCCGAAGCAGGCGAATGTATTGACGAACAGCATCGGCGCCGTGTGGGGGAGACCAACCGCATAGGTCGCCAAGACGCCGTAGATGATACAGCTAAGTATCTCAAAGGGGATCTCGATGAGGGTGTACGACGCGAGGAAGGCATCTACGCCGTACACGCCATCGTCGTGTTCTCGCAGGAAGACGTCCCTCTCGGGGGGGTATACCGCCACGTTTTGCAGCATGCCGACAAAGTAGAACGCGCCGACTTCCTGCACGAAGCCGATGCGGGTCTGGACTGCGAAGTAGTCGTTTCCGACTGGGGAGAAGAAGAGGGCGAAGATGATGGCGAGGCCGGCGACTTGCATGGTGCGGGCGAGAATGAGTTGCGGTTGGCGGCGGGTGTTGATCACAGCGCGTTGGAGGAGTAGAGGTAACGCTATGAGAAAGGGGGTTCGTTTGCGGACGAGGGCGCCGACTTCGGCTGGGGTAGAGAGCTTGGCTTTGTTGAATGTGCGTCTTGGTGCAGCTGGTGCAGAAAGATCTTCTAGCTGCTCATGCTCGGCTTTGAGTGCGCCTGAGTATTGGCGATTCGTCGGCTCTTCTCGGTCGGGGGGGGTATCTTGATGACCGGCTCGTGTCTTTGGCTTTTCACTCGGCTTGTCTGCTTCTTGTATGCCGGATAGTTGCTCCACGGCTACTTTGTGCGTGTTGTCTGCTCCGCCTTTATACCAATCCTCGATGAGCTGTTCCACCCTGGCGCGGCTCTGTGCCTCGCAGCCTACTTGCTGCAAATCGATTGTGATCATGTCGAGTGCAAAGTCGGCTGGATTCGTGTGCGTAGGGCATTCGTAGCCGCGTTGTCCGAAATAGCCGAGCATGCGCTTCGCGGATGCAGCATAGACGGGATGACCTCCCCTTGCAAGCAACAGGACATTTCCGAAATGCTTAAACAGATCCGACCGCGCTTGGTGAATCGTCAGAATTACGGTCCGTCCTTCGTTGGCCAGACCCTCGAGCACGTCCATGATGGAGCTAGCGGTGAAGGCATCTAAGCCCGACGTGGGCTCGTCCAGCAGTAAGACACGAGGATCCGTGAGTACCTGAATCCCGATGGAGACACGTCGCTTTTCGCCCCCCGAGATGCCCTTGATCATGTCACTTCCTATCATGTTGTTTGCGCAGTCCTTCAAACCCATCCTCATCAGGACGTCCTCCGCCCGCTTCGTCTTCTCGGCGGTGCTCATGAAAGAAGGGAGGCGGAGCCCAGCAGCAAAATGCAGTGTCTCTCGCACAGTCAGGGACGGCAGCAAAGCATCGTCGTCTTGGCAGACATATGAACACACGGAGCGAATGACGGAATCGGAGGGTGATGCTCCGTTGAAGGTCAGTCTGCCGGATGGCTTGTATTTGGTACTGAAAGAGCCTCGCAGTCGCAACGCCATGGCGTTCAAGAGCGATGTCTTTCCACTCCCTGAAGGACCCAAGATGACGTTCAGCACGCCGGCCGGAAAGGTAGTTGTCAGAGGTTGCAGTATGGTCTTTTGCGGCATCTTCTTGCCCCACGCGTTTCTCTTTTCGAGACCAAGAGCGAAGTTCTCCAGGCCGACATCGATAGCTCGGAATTCGGGAACGGATTGCGCCATCAGCTTTTCTTTGCCAGCCGACAGGTCTGTGTCAGATGTGCGGGATCGAGCAATGGTCATTTCGACTTTTACGAGATGCAATCCTACTACTGACAGGCTCATGAAGAGAGCAACATATGATGCAAGGATCACGATTGGTCGAGTAACCCAATTTCTAGGGAATCCAAGCGACTCCATGACATAATCACCGCTATACTGTTTGCAAGATGGATTTGAGGGGCCTCCTTCAAGCGGGCAGTCGTAAAAGTTGCCTTGGAATTCGTTGCCTGCATATGCACTAAAGGCATAAAACTTGATCGATAAGTGTTAGTTTCGAGGTGGCAGTCGCTAGGACGAGAGAGGGGCAAAAGACACACGAAAAGAGGAGGTTGGAATGTTTTGGAGATGGGAGACTTTACATTATAGGCGGTCCATCTGAGCCATCGTACGTACACCGGGATTGTGTCGATTTGGATGAACATTCCACAGGCAACACTCTGTATGGTGAAGGCCAAATTCGCAATCAAACTGGCGCCCGCAAAGTGTCGCACAGCAACGACACAAGTCATGGCACAGGTCACCGCGACATAGTGGTTGACAAGGGTGATAGCGAAGAAGATGAAGAATTTGGTCGCAGTTCGCTCAAATCCAGCCATGAAATACACCAGGACTGCAAAGAGGAAGGGCACCGGCAAATCCTCTGTCGGTAGGCGGGCCAGTCGTCGCGAGAGAACAAAAGGCAGGGGATTGACGCAGTTGTCGGAAGACTCTCGGTCAAACGTTGGAATGTCAATGGTCATGCGATAGATCTCGAACAGAAGAACCAAGTACCCCTGGAGACTAGCGACGGAATACAAACCCCCCTCTCTGGATCGGATCCCAGCTTGATCGCGGCCTAGATCGAAGAAGATGTAGCCTGTAACGATGCCCATAATAACAGCCTCAAGAATAGATGCCGTCATCCCGAGGGGATCACGATACGTTACTTTGAGGGTCCGGTCAGTGAGAACGTGCAACTGGCGAAGAAACCCCGCGTGCGTCTGTGCCGGTTGCTTTTGTCCCCGACCTCCGCTAGCGATAGCATCAGTTAGAGGTGGGTAACGCCTTGTGCTCTCCTCCTCCCAAGACGCCTTCAGGATATTCACTCTCGTCATAGTCTCTGCCTCCAGTTCAGGCGTCCGGTTATCCACGGCAGCCACGTCGATGATGAACTCGGCAGGGTTGACAAACGGCGGTAGCGAGAACCCACAGGCTGTAAACCAGGGGAGACACTCCGTGATGGAGCCAGAATAGACGGGACCACCCTTGGACAAGACAATCAGATTGTCGAACAGATCCCAGATCTCAGACCGCGGCTGGTGAATCGTCGTAATGATGGTGCGCCCCTTTTGCGCAAGAGATTTGAGTGTGCGTACAAGCTGGAACGCACTTGTAGCATCGAGCCCCGTCGTTGGCTCGTCTAGAAACAAGACGGATGGGTTGGCGAGTAGCTGGACGCCGATGCTGACCCGTCTCTTTTCTCCCCCAGAGCAGCCTCTGTGCTGGGTGTTTCCGATCCTCGTGTCCGCGCATTCCTTCAATCCCAGTTCAAGAATCACTTCTTCTACCACTCGACCCCGCGTCTCCTGTGGTGTCGATGACGGAAGTCTCAGGGCGGCTGAGTAGTGAAGCGTCTCACGGACAGTCAGGGTCGGCAAAAGAACATCGTGCTGCATTACATAAGAATGCCGGATACTGTGAACCCCAGCTCGACCGTTGAACGTGACGGTGCCCTTCTGGCTGAGCCGCGAGCTCGTGATGCGCTCGGCCAGAGTGTTCAGTAAGGTCGTCTTGCCGGAGCCGCTCCCGCCAATGATGGCTGTCACGGTCCCGGGTTTGAGGTCCGCTGAAACAGAATGCAACAGGTTCTTGACGCAGGGTGTTGTTTTGAACCGCGTGGCAAGTAGATCGAGATACGTGGCTGGCTCGAGCCAGGATGGCGCGGTGTTGACCGACACAGACAGATCTCGCATGCTAACATGGACCGCGGCTACATCGTCAAGAGATAGATTTCCTGATCCAGATAGAACAGGTGTCTTCCCACCGAGGAATTCATGTCTGTAGACGTATTCAGTGTCTATAGAGCTTGGGCGGTCTGGCCTGTCACTCTCGTGATTCGTAGACATGTTGTCACTTGCTCCTGTGTGTCCTGCCTGTGCTGATTGAATCGAGAGTCGCCGGCCAGTGGTAATGCAGCGAGATTCGTCCACCTAGTTTACTCATGGACTGTATAGTTCGTGGTGTCTCTGCCCAATGCTGCCACACAACTTGAACGGACGCAGTCCTCCTTGGCGTATTGTAGGGCCTGGCTTGGCCAACTCCGTTTCAAGCAATGTCAGGCTCTCCTCTCATCCGGAGATCGAGAAATTCTCGGAGACATTGCTTTATACATCAGGGGGGGGGGGGGGGGGGGAGGGGGGAAGTTGTAACTTGAAAGTATCGAGATGAGTACCTAGGCTCCCGTTGTTCATGTTTGCTCTGCTAACGGCCCCTTGAACGAGCTAAACCGAAATGGTCCGCTCAATACCCACAACCGACTGATAGGAGACTCGACTCCTTTGAGGCTTGGACCATTGGGGAAGGCCAAAAGCCTGTAGTGGCGCCTCATCGCTGGCCTTGTTGTCATTCCTGCATCGTTTCCATCAGAGCCACCGTTGTCATGAAGCCGGATGTGCTCTCATCCGAGCGTCTAGACAGAGGGCGTCGTCATTAGGGCTTGTGGTAGGCGAAGGAGCGAACGCCATGCAATCGTGATATACATATATATTCATGTTGTGCAAAGAGGTCTGTCGTATTTCCCTACCGAGACATGTTTGACAGTGGCCACTGGCTGGCAGCCCGACCCGAGAGTATGGGTTCGGGTGCCGCGGGCCGCCACGATGCTACATACAGTATAACACAGTGACAGACCAATGGCATTCTGGACATTCTTTAGTTTGCAAATAGGTACATAGATACCTAAGTATTACTGTTCTGAACGAAGCCACACCTGTCCGCAAAATTGTGCCTTCTTGGACAGGTCATGTTGATACGATCAAGTTAAAGAAGACAGGAAATTGATCAAATTTGAGGCGTGACATCATCGCAAAAAAGGATTCGTGACGAGTCAACAACTCAAAAGCCTCCGCCAGCCGTCGACAGTCGCGAACCACATTCGCCACCAGCGATAGGCTAACAGCGCCCAATCTATTACCCTCATATCCGACATACCCAGTATTAATGTGCGGCTTCCTTGACGCGCTCCTGTTTGCTTCCTTGACAGATTTCCGCCAACCTTGATCCCTGAATGGATATTTCGAATACCATACGAGGAACCTCCTTAATCTACTTAAAGAATCTAGACATTATCGCTGCGCTTGATGCAGTAAAGGAGTGAGGAAGTACGCGAAACGAATTAGACTCCAGGGACGAGTACAAAATTTGTCCATCGGAAGAAGTGAATAATAAATTTTCATCTGAGTAAAGTCGAATAATTGTTGACGAACTTGAATCCAAGAGTCGATCTGACAGACGCTTTTTCGCAAGTTAAACGCTCGAGTAATGTGCCTACGCCGAGGCGGACGCAACATATCCAAAAACTTCAAATTATGTGTCCAAGAAGATCTATCTACCTCACATGCGCGCTCATCCATTGCAACACATGGACCCCATCCTGAACATGTACATACAAACATCTTCCCATCACGCCGAGCAATGCACAAGCTTTATACACTTTTCAATCGCCTTCTAAAAAAACACCAGCATGTCACGTGGCGCACAATTGCGCAATAAGAGCACCCACTCAGCTGTGATTATATGGCTTATCACTCCGCATAATGTATACCTGGCCGGTAAGAACAGCAGAACCGACAATCATGGAGATTGCGATAATGGGTAAGTTGACTCGAGCGAATTCCAGGCCCTGAACGTGGATATGTTTGCGAGACAAGATATCTTGCCAGAGGAGTCCGGCCAAGGAAGCGCTGAACGCCACACTGAAAGCACCATAATTGACGCCAATCGCCATGCTGTACACCGTCGCCCAGAACGTGCGGTCGCTGATGTCGGTCTGATTTTGCGTGTTGATGGCTTGCCAGGTTTGGATGACTCGGGAGAGGAGGATAGTGGTACCGATATTGGTTCCCGCAAACTGTGAACACGTCAGAAACAGGCACACTTGACCGCGTGAAGGTAAGAGTGAGAGGGTGAGGGGGATCATCAAACTTACATTGCAGAGCACGGTCGATAGGAACCCCATGCCGCCGATCGCGCCAATGGTCCCCGTCTTTCTCACCCAGTGGTCCCATCCGTACGCAAAGACGGGAATCCAACCTTTGGTGGCCAGGGCCTGCACGAGGATGAACATGGTGAATGCAAAGGGCACTAGAGCAAAAGGCAGATGCAAAACCACTGCTGCGGCAGTAGGGAATGTCTCTTGACACCAGCGAAAGCAATCCTTGGAGAGAGACTCCAGGGTTGTGCGGCCATCGTGGGGCTGAAAGGCCAGCAGCTCAGCATCATCGACAGCCTGATAAGTCGACTTGACCGGCTTGTCTTGGGTTGGAGACGCAGAGACGTCCCCGTCTTGTTCGTCTGCTTGTGCAACAGCGACGGCCTTCTCCCCCCCAGAAGTCTCGTCTCTTGCGCCGTCGCTCGATGAGCTGCTAATAATTGCAGTTCCGTCAGTGTTCTCCGACACCAGGATAGTGGGGGGAGGTGGCATAGAACCATGATGGCCTTGCGAGCCGGATGCAGACTTCATTCGAGACCGGTCCTTGAGCTCAAAACTTGTGCCGTCACCAGAACTAGCTTCCACGGTCGGTATATGCTTTTGCTCCTCTTCACGTATAGCTTTCTCGGCTCGAGCATTCTCAATCTCCAATCGGCCTCTCCGAGCGATTTGTCTAGTCTCTTCGCGGTGATACCACCCGAAACCAAGATCCCAGCAGAACATGACAAAGGCCGCTGGGAGCGTGACCCAGAAAACAGGATGCGGATCAGTACCGGTACTGACAGCGTTGATGACGAGAACGGTGATGAGGGTCGCTGCCATGATGATCCCTCCAAATGCAGCACCACCTTTGTCCAAGAAAGGGTTCATGATCTCTTCCAAAGAGAGCAGCTGCCCTTGCTCATCACCTTCGGCGTTAAGGTTTTCTTCTTCCTCCAGCTGGCCACGTGCATGAGGAATGTTGGGGTTCACCGGTTTCTTGGCTCGAAGTTCAGGTGGCAGCTCATGCATCTTGATCGATGACGGTATCAGAGACTCGTTGGCGAAGACGATGTAGAGTAAAAATGGAAACAGCACGACCGCCGTGACTACTACTGGGACGATCATGTTTGCCGTATAGTTGATAAAGCGGATCTGAAATGCCCCAGCAAGTACTAGATTAGTTGGGTTGGAGGAAACGAGAATTGCGGATGCGATGTTGGCAATGGCAAATTGTGAATGAATCCAAGCTCGTGGGTGCACAATATTGCTGGAAACTCTAGTCATGTATGATAAAAACGCGGTTCCAGACAAGATGATGGGGTCGTTGCCAATGAAGCTGCCAACTATGAAGAAGAACATGTAGAGGAGGAAGAAGAGTCTGTGGCCGACTTTGCCTCCCCATTGCAGAATCCTAAAGGCCAAGTAGCGAATCAATCCGGATGCATCGATCGAAATTGCAATGTAGGCCAGTGTGATGAAGAAAACCATGATGTCAATAGGAGAAATGTTGTCCGCGCCAACGGTCCCGTCATGGACTTCCCTTCGACCGATTGCCAGGATGGCGAGCAGGAATAAGTCGGCTATCAGTGGCGCCGTGACGAGGTTCATGGGAAAATTGAACCTCACCCAAGGCTTGAGTTTGCCATTTTGGTTGTCGCCATCGGCATCATCCTTAGAGGGGCTCTTTCTAGGCGCTATGATGCGCAGATGACTCAAGAGGCCAAGAAAACGATTCCAAAACTTCCGAGGGATATAGACTGGGATATGAAAGGGAAACAAGACATTGATGTCTATAGCAATGAATGATGGTCAGCAGATCCCCAAATTGGCCTCCCCAAATTGGCCTCCAATGGATGGCCAGATGCTGCATTCTCGGTCCGTGCCGTTGCCGGCGGTACGTACTGGTGAGAATGAAGACGATGAGAGTAACAATGGATCGCCAGCTCCGGATCTGATCCGTATCGAGCGAAATGTCGTCCATCGTCTTTGCGCTGGCGGAGGAGACAAATATGGCAAATGAAGAAGGTTGCACGGCCCGTGGTGACGACACCCGAGATCTTCCAGAGCAATCCTCAATCACCAAAATCAACCAGCCATAGTTACCGCACAGCCATGACTCTGTAGATATTTCGGGGTTTAAAATGAGTACAAATCCTGTGGACGGACAGCAGACTTGTGCATAGATGCTTCACGTGTACAAGCTGGGCGCAAAGACGCACTGGGTCTGGGTGTGATCGTGGCTCAAAGACACAGGAAGTCGTCGACAGCAAAACGTGGCGGTGGGTTGGAATAAGATAAAATTGAATGAACCGCGCGACCCTTGGCACGCACCTGATTGGACACGTTTATGGCGATGGTTAAGAACTTAAGTTCGTGCGCGGCCTCACCGAACAAGGGTCAAGGTTACCGAATGAGCCGCATCCCAGCAATATCGACCCGACACACCTCCCCTTGTATTTTTTGTCTGTGCGCTAGCTACTGTTAGTGCACAAGCGGTCGCGCCATACATTCTCTTAGAGCCAGATCCAGAGTGTCATAATAAAAGTCCATTGCGCATTCTTACTATGTACCCTCCTAGTAGGAATAAATGACCAAACGGCAGAAAAGCCGCCAAGATAGTGGCCTGAACCGCCGATGAACCACTGGCAATTCCACTGTAAATAACTGGACCGATGTCGCTACCAAGAGCACTGATTCCACTGAAGTCCCCCATCGGCCCTCCGCTGCGCTCCAACCTTCGGGGCTGGGGGACCACCAATGCTACTGTAACTAAACCGATTCCACTGCCAATTCCATTGGCGCCAGAACTTCCCCCCCCCCCCCCCCCCCCCCCCCCCCAAACTGCTTTTCCGAAGCGGCGCGAGGTCTCCTATCGGCCCTCCCCTGCGCTCCGGGGCTGGGGACCTAGGTATTATGTAGTTGTAATGAGGTACGGATGGGAACGGGACAAATACGGCTTCCCGTGATGGGACAGAACTTAGAAGATGGTTTCTTCATCGAGCTCCGCAAAGGGTTTCTCATTATTGCCAACATTGATATGGCAGGCGGTGTGAAGAGAAATAAGCTAAGCCACTTGTAGTATAGTCTGATGTCGACAGGTGCTGTGGGGCGGTACATTGATCTTGTCCCCACTGTTGCACAAGTACGGAAGTACCGTTATTTTGAAAGATTTATTTTATTCTGACACTCTGGATCTGGCCCTAACAGTACATACTTGAAAAACTCTGATTTTCACGTCAAAACGATCAACAGTATCGCCACGTTGCCGATTCGCCGACTGGCGGCGATGGTGACGCTTTCGACAATTGTGCGCCCTCGGGATACGGACGGCGCAGCTCAGTCTTCTAGCGATTCTGAGCCTTGGTCCCCCACGAACCTCCAGCGCACCAAGCGCCAGAGGGCCGTTCACACGGCCTCTGAATGAGTGCAGCACCCAGGGAAGGTAGCTGGAGAAGACACGACAGCCCAAACCTTAATGGGCAAAAATCTCGATGACCTCAATCGGAGCTTCCAAGTGAAGAAAGAGGTCTTCACGAAGCTTGGGCGTGCCCTGGACGATCTCGTCACCGGGTACCGCGGGGACAACCAGCGGGAGCACCGAGCTACCGCACGACATCTTGTATCAATGGTGCTAGAGCACTTGAACACGAAAGTTTTCGACACAAGCAGTCTACACGACTGCTTCTCGGGAACGCCGTCCTCTACCCCCAAAATGGCTTCTCACGACGCCAACCCCCCCGACCCGCGATGGCCTCGGGGGCAATGTATCATACGCGGCTATCGCGTCGCGTGGCGCGGGCGCCTCACGCACAATTGCCAGTGCTACGGTAGCCCGGGTTGCCCCGCCCAAGGCCAAGACCAAGGAGGATATTCGTGCCCTGGTCACGGTAGCGGAAGGAGCTCCTCGGCTTGAGCCTTTTCAACTGAGGCACAAGCGCGTCACGATGCTGGAGGGCTAGCCCTCAGACATTCAGCACTTGCGGCGTACCCCGGGGAATTACGCCATTCAACCGGCAACCAAGCTGGTGCGCGATCGCCCGGTCGTTGACGACCTCAAGCAGGAGCTTAGCCGCACCTTCGACGCGTCGAAGGTATGCCTGGCACACTTATGCCGTACAAGATGTGCCCTTATCCCTCAAGCTCGGTCCTGCACAATATGCGAGCACAAGCGATCTTATTGAGGAGGAGGTCTACACACAAACAGGCCAAAAACCTGTTAGCTGTCGACCTTCAAGATATGGCTCAAACCCTGATACCGGGGCGGGAACTTGGTTGGTGTCGCCCCTCTCACCGGCGACACACGGATTTACCTTATTTGACTGCAGTGGCCCTGCCTACTTGGTACAGAAGGCCCCAAAGATCGCGGTGCACTCGACAGGCTGCCAGGGATATTGTTTCTCGGGATGTTGCTCGAGGGCCTCGAGATGCGGCCACTGTGGGGATACGCTTCAAGGACATCCCTCGGGCCAATGCGACAAGCCTGCAAAGTGCGCAAATTGCCACGGCCCGTATGAGGCTGGGCACGAACTCTGTTCCGCGGCTCCCAGGCGAGCTAATGGGAAAATCAAACGCCCGTAGTACAAGAAGTTGAAAAAGATTCGACGGAACAGACAACTAGCGACGCGCCTCCGCAAGGCCCAACTAATCGCTTGTCCCGCAGTCGCTTTCAAGCGCTCGTGGAGGAGGAAATGGACATATTCCCTGGGGGATAGGGGTAGATGGGCCGTCAGAATTGTGTGTGGTATTCTCGTCTCTTTTTGAATTCTGCTTTTGTGTTTCTTTGTTTACATGACTGTGTCTCCACGGTCCCGGAACTTATAGTCGTAGACCTGCGTCTATTGCTTGTATCCTCTCATGACTGAGATTGTTTCCCACAGCTCTTAAGACTTAGGGGCTCCGAAGCGCGACAAGGCTGCTGTAAACGGCGACAGCAGCAGTGTCCTTTACTTTCCTTGCTTTTATGCACGACTCTGTTTAGATAAGTTTAGTCCTAGCCTAAGTCCGCCGTGAACGCCCTTATTTATTAAGGAGGCAGCGGGGGGGTGCTCTGCCCCCCCCCCCCCCCCCCCCCCCCCCCCCCCAGCGAAAATGTATACATACACACATCCCAGCAGAGAGCATGCAACATGACGGGTCCAGCATGGATCAAAGCTGCATGTCCCGCTTGCTGTTGTCGTGAAGCTGAATCGTTGAAGACTGGGTCCCGTGACTTCATGGGAGAGCTCAGAGAGAGAGAAACAACGAAACAAAGACAAAGCGCGATTCCCCACGGCCTTCTCCACGTGTTTATTAGTAGCGCTCATGTCTTCAACGTTGGGCAGACATCAACAACCCCATGCGCTTCAGACATCAAGAGCATTCTTTTGCAGTCATCCTCGCCCTCACCGAGCCCCAGCCATCTTGTGTTGCCATCAGCCTCATTCCCTTTTAGGCCTCGGTGTGGCTCAGATTCAATTCCGCTGCCTAGCCTGTCACGGGACGGGGACTGCGCTGACATGGCCGAGGCAGCGCCCTGGGTTCCCGCCATGACGGGCTTCCGACATTTCTGTCAACATGTACGGTACATACATACATACAGTTGTACCATGAGGAGCCATACTGTAGGGCGGGCTCTTGATTGCATCGCCTGCAATGTTTGAGTAACAGTCATTCTCATAAGTGAGCCGATGCCCGGAAAATGAGGCGCTTTCTGCACTTCAGCATGGTGCTGCGCGTGAAGACCGCCGCCTTAAAACTACCTTACACGGCCACCCAATCTTGCCGTAGTCAACGCTCAATTGTTTTCTGCTGCGACCGGCCCTTGTTGCCCCCCGAAATCATTCAGCCTATCCTCCCCTGGCTAGGCATGGAGGCGGACTGGCGATGCCTGCTTTGTCTTTGGCCAACGCGTTCATGACGACAGGCCATCAAAACATCAGCACGAATGCCACCAGCGTCACGAATATAACTGCTCATGGAATAGACGTTGTCTGTGCCTGGCCTGTTTCTGGGCAATATGGGCCAGGCTCGCGGATATTGTATGTTCACACATTGCAGTTCTGGCGCACCAAGGCAAACTTCATAGACGTGCTCACCAAGCTACAGATACTATGTCCTGATATCGGCATGTGTTCTGGCACGCAAGGCGGAGTGGATCAAGAACGCATGTCTTGCAGCTGCTTTGTTACTGCCAGCGGTTGCATCGTTGCATGCCATTGCTCTCGCAGCGTTCCATCGGGACGGTAAGTCGGCGACTGAGTCATGTGGGAACGACCTGGACCTTTCTGACGCTGATCTTCATATTAGGTGCGGTAGACTTAGACATATACGGCGCTTTCCAGCTGTGCGCGATTGGCATCCTGGCTGCACCTGTCACGGTCAGGTTATCGAGGACGTACTTCTATGACCCGGGCCGCAACGCCATCTTCCTATGGACTGGTCTCATTCTCGCCGGTGAGCCAATGAAGCCTGAAAAAAATAGAATGATTTGATTCTGTTCGATCCGAGCATCAAGACCTAATCACTCGCTCGATAGGTTTGCTCAGTCTCACCGTGGAGTTCTACCGGGCGGAAACGGTGCTATGTGTCATGAACGATCAGCGACGTCCTCTGTCCTCAGATCCAAGGGAGTTCCCATATGACGCGCAGCCGACTTGCAAAATGATATGCACCGCTGAGACTGGTCCTCAATCTCCCATGCGCGGTGGTGCAGCCAACAACAAATATGTGATCCCCGCGCCAGATAAGCTCACATTTGGCGCGGGAACGATTCTCTGCGCCGCCTGCTGCGTGCACGCCATTCTCTGGCTGGCATCCATGATGGACAAGATACTAGAAATCAATTGGAGGTCCCGATTTGGTATTAATGATGAAACATGCAACGAGCCCATTGAGGGAACGAATGGCGCCACACTCGGAAAGATGTACCTGGTCAACGAGACGGTCAGGTTCTTCATGAGTGTTGCCATTGTACCGATCTTTGCGAGTGCTGGCCTTGCAGTTCTCATCGTTGGCGAAATCAACTTTTATTCCGAACAGATGAGGTATGAAAATGAGCCCATGGCAAGTATTGGTGAGTCGGTGCCATTTTTTCATGTGTTTTTATTCCTACGCCATGACGGCCATGACGGCCATGACGGCCATGACTAGCATCCGAGTGGCTGTGCTGGAGATATGTAGAGCCGAATCATTAATCTAACCAGTCAATAGGCCAGTGGGGTCCAATCGTCGGCACAGGGCTTGCTGTCGCGGGCTCCCTGTATCTACTGCTCGCAGCAGATATCGAGGCTGTCATGCGAGGCACTAGCGAAACTGGTGATTCACATAGCTGCACATGTGACCATCATATGGACCTCGAGCCAGCAGTGAGAAGACACTCATCCCAGACATCAAGTCGCAGACCGGGCTTGCGAAACAACAAGGCCGGGGAGATGGCCGAAGCGATGCCCCATCGAGTGGAATCTGAGGGCGAAATACCACGATCACCGCCCGACAGCCCATTCAGCTGGACCGGTTTCACGCGCGAGATTGACCACCTTGGTGACGCGCAAGCTGGGCTATCCAAGGACCTCAGCAAAAGACTGAGTCGCGAAACGATCAAGTACTCAACAGCATCTTTGGCAAAGGCCGAGACCTCACAAAGCGAGGGCGGAAGTCGAAAAAAGGTAGCAGCTGCATTAGTTGCGATTGGAGGCGCACTCGGCTCAGCCACCCACGATTCATTCGACCTCTCCAAATTCCGCGATGGGCAAGCCTTGGACTTTCCCGAAATTCCTGGAGAAAGGGAACGGAACGGCAATCTGGCACACATAAGAGAAGTGTACAGCAAAAGGCTGGAAGAAGACGGCACGCCAGCCGTTCAAGCCTCCCGATCGAGAGCAAGCAGCTTTAATGGACAAGGACCATCCGGTCATGCCTTTGACCATATGAGGCAATCGAGAGACGCATCGCGATCTGCGTCTCCTGTGCCGTCTCTGCCACGGCCTCGAGCGAGTACTCTGCCGGTTCCGGTCCCGGTCTCGTCCGCATCCCAGGGTCCTCATACAGATAGCGCTTCTCTGACCAGCTCGGAGTTGCTACGAGGCCGGCCGAGGTGGCGCCGTGACACACTCGAAGTTCCGGATGTTTTTCATCTCCGTTCTCTGGGGATGTCTTCGTCGCCGAATCGCCAGCCTCATCCGTCGGCTTCTGCTATCACTGTGACGGCGGCCACGTCCACGTCCACGTCCACGCACGAGTTGGAGACGCCGGCTTCAAGTAACACGGCACCGGAATCTTCCCAAGCAGATGGTTTAAACTGATTTCCCAAAATGAGTGATGAAACGTGTGATTTCAAGCGGACCATACCGGAGGATTTAATGCGGCATTTCTGACTCTTTGAGAAAGTTTGAGCATATAGACCGTCCTTTTGTTTCCTCTGTTCAATTTGCATTGTGATTGCAGCTAGAACACTACCTACCTAGGTGGGCATATCTAATTGCTTTCAACTTCTTCAAACGTGAAATCTGCAGACAATCGTGCTGGATATGCAGGTATATACCATGAATGCAAGAGTCTTCCATCCTGCATCTGCTGCGGGGTTTCAGGCCCGTCGTCGGAAAATAAGAACCCTTGAACTTTGAAGGGGTACAATACTACCTCGTACGTACTGGGAATATCCGAAACCTCGGGACTGGGGACCCGGGAGAAGTTGGCCAGGCGGGGCGGAGCACCCAAAGGCTAAAGCTTCAAAGTTACATACCTAGGTACATACCTAACCTACCTAAGGTAAATAACTCACCCCGCTTCCTCGAGCTCCATATAACGACGTGAAGCTCAGAGCCTCAAGTCCTCATCATGACAACATCACCGTGTGACATTGCGCCGCCCCTTCCCTTCTCCTCTTGAACAGAACTCCCGCCCGATCAATTGATGTGTATTCCTCCACCAAAATCATTCATCCCTTTCTAATACCAACTCCCAGCACCGACCAACCATGTCCACCCAGGGCAAACACGAGGCCCTCCAGCCCATCCACCCCTCCATGGCCGGCCATCTCGACCCCGTCTTCGAAAAGCTCTACAACGAAAACGTCGCCAACACGCCCCTCCAACCCATCGACTTACCCCTCCTCCGATCAAAATACTCCCTCCTATACAGCTACGGTACCGGCCCAGCCCCCCCCGTCGGCCGCATCTACGACGACCAAATCCCCCTCCTCCTCAACGGCAACGACAATACCACCACCACCACCACCACTACCCTCCCCATCAGAGTCTACGAACCCGACTCCCCAGGCCCCTGGCCCGTACACATAGACTTCCACGGCGGCGGATGGGGTCTCGGCGACCTAGACACAGAAGCACACATCTGCCAACACATATGCAACAAAGCCAACGTCGTCGTCATTGACATCGCGTACCGCCTCGTCCCTGAACATGCCTTCCCCGTAGGTATAACGGATAGTTTCGCCGCACTACAGTACATCTATGCCCATGGGTCCACGCGGTTCAATATCCAGCCGGAGAGGATTTCTTTGGGGGGTGTCTCGGCGGGGGGTTGCATTGCGCTTGTGCTGGGACATCTCGCGCGGGATCACTGCCCGGAGAGGATTCCGTTGCGGCTTATTGCGGTGGGGACGCCTGTGATTGATGACCTCTCGAGGTATGCTTCTGCGGGGGAGTCGCCGTTCTTGTCTATGCAGGAGAATGAGCATGCGCCGACACTGAATTGGGCTCGTTTGGCTTGGTTTGATAAGTTGAAGTGGAGTTCGTTGCTGCCGTCGTCGTCGTCGTCGTCGCCAGAGAGTAGGAATCAGGATGAGGTAGAGAGGGAGATGCAGGCTGCGCGGGCCAATGTGGGTTGGTTCGCGAATCTGCTTGAGGCGCCTGATTTTAAGGATCTGCCCAAGACAGTGCTTTACACGGCGGGGGCGGATCCGCTGCGTGATGAGGGTGAGCGATATGGGAGGCTGCTGGTGGAGAATGGGGTTGAGGTGACGATGAAGCGTTTTCCGGGGGTGCCGCATCCGTTTATGCATATGGATGCGCATTTGTGGCAGGCGAGGGAGTTTATTGACATGACGGCGCGGGAGATTCGCCTTGCGCTGCATGAGTGAGTGTGAATGAGGCGGCTATGATAGGGACTAGCAAGGAGTAAATGAGATAAATGTATTGCTCTGCGGGCCTAGAGACCATGAACAATAAAAGATTGATGATGCTGGTCCCGTTAGGTCCATTACTCGTGGGCGAGACGCATCTCGGCTGGGTATGGGAGTCTGGACATGTACATTTGAATACACTTGCGTGTTGATTCACGACAGAGTTTGACATTCGCATTCAATTTTTTTTATATCTCTGCCATATGCTCGCTCTGTCGAGAGACTAATACATCTCGAATGCGGCGCGGGCCAAAGCCGCAGTGGCAACGTCATGAGAAACGAATCACGAACCCACATGACCAAAGAGGACTCTCCCCATGTGTCTCTTTATTTCGCGTCCTCAATTTTTAATATACCTACATGCTATCTTTTCTCTGCTTCAAGATTTATACAGCAAGTGCTCGGGCTAAGTCCTGCCCTACCCATTTTTGGCATTTAGAGCTCAATGCCAGCCTCGGCCAGTTGTAAGCCGTACTAAAAGGCTAATTAGCCAGACGACTCTCTACCATGGCAAAGACAAGCGTAGAGCAAAAGAAAACATACCTTCTTGAGGCGAATAGCGTTGATGGTGATGAAGCCAGACTGCACACAACGTTAGTAACATTTTCACAGAGACATGGATCCAAATGGAACGAACAGTTTCGGAGGGGTCAAAGGTCGTGAGAGAGTCCATCGATGCATCTTCCTCGGAGTAGAGCTTCTCGTTGGACGTGCGGCCCAGAACATAGGCGTTGCCCTTGTACAGCTGGAGGCGGACCTCGCCGTTGACCTATACTCTTTCGTCAGATGTCGCATGCATGATTTATTGTTCGCGCGCCAAGTGGCCATACCCGCTGCTGAGAGAAGTCGAGACTCGCTGTGCACAAGTTAGCATGAGAGGCTCAAGTTGAAGTGTAATGGGAGCACAAGGATGGGTGGACTCACGCTGCAAAAAGGCTCGCTCAGGGCTAAAGTACAATCCGTTGTAAAGCAGTTCGGACCACTGCTTGCTCAGGTTGTCACGCAGAGACCGGACACGGCCGTCCAGGACCCTACAAGGAGTTAGTAATGTGTGACGCGGCTGTGGGAACGGACGGGTGTACGTACAAGCCCTCGATGGAGATGTGGGCAAGGCGGAGGATAGTCATGGCTGGGCTGTCATCTGTCCGATAATTAGCATGCGCAACGGGTCGTCAAGTGGCAGAGATACGAACAGCAACCGCGGCTCTTGAGACCAATGAACCTTGAATGAGGAGAGATCAGCGTTTGTTTGTACTGTCATGCTTGCTGGATCATCTCTAGTTACCTGTTCTCAACAATGTCCTAATGTCGCCTGTTAGACAAACTCCCACGGTCCAAGTCTACTGCGAAACGGGCAACTTACGACACGTCCGATACCGTGCTCCTTGCCAAGAGCATTGAGCAGGTTGAACAGCTCCAGTGATTCAGTGACAGTCTTCTGGGGCGTGACAACCTTGACGGGAAGACCTTTCTCGAAGTGCACGGTGATGTCAAGAGGAGTATCGGGGGCCTTGAGAGGGCTGATGGTGCGCGTCCTGTGCATCAAGATCAGCGAGGCAACAATATATCCTTGAAGCATGTCTTGACTTACCACATGTCTTCAGGTGGGGTCACATTGGGGTCCTCGAGCATGCCAGCCTAGACTTGTGTGTCAGATTGATATTTGTAGTCGAAAGCATGAGTCGACTCACCTCATATGAGCAGTGCGCCAAGTTGTCGTCCATAGAGTACTATTTCCACCATGAGTCTTTGATCGCTGAAACCGGTAACAGTGCAGACAAACCGGCTTGGCCTTGGTGGAGGTCACGGGGATGCCCTTTTCGGCGGCATAGTCCAGAAGATCGTTGCGTCCCTAGAGGCGGTCAGTATGAGTAAAAAGGAACGGCATAGACCAAACTAACCTGGAATCGCTGGTAGAAGAGGGGATCGCGCCTGTTTTACGATTTTGATTTAGCATCTAGTTAAAAATATTGTCGGAGCTGAAACTGTATCCGTACCACGGAGCGATGACCTTAATCGCCGGGTTGATGGTCAAATAGGCCAACTATTGATGTTAGTGTTTTACAGCAATATGTCCAGTGACTCGAGGATCTTAGATTCCAGAGCCAGCCACATGCCAATTGAGCAAAACCAGCTGCATGTGCGCGTCTGTCCTAAGCCAGCCCCATCGCCCGAGCAGCGCCATCACTAGTTCAGGCGACGATGCAAGCTATGTACAAAACGTCCGCAGATAAAGATCCAAAGGAAAGAATTCTGAATAGACTTGAAGGTTGACTTACTTCGAAGCGCACTTGGTCATTACTGACATCTGGTCAGCATAATTGCCGTAAATTGCCGAGAATATAGCTTACCCCTTTCCAGTCTAGAGCACCAATTAGTCGAATTCCACAGCATCATGCGAATTTGGGTAGTGAATCACTCACGCAACCATGCGAAACAAAGTCGCAACTAAATTCGTTCATGTAAGCAGACGTCAACTTAAGGTGAGAAGAGACAGGTGCAGACGAACCCTTCTTTCTCGGCAGCCTTCATCATTCCACGTGCAATGACAGGACGAGCCAAGCTGGTACCTGGAACTGGCATTAGCTTTCGTCTAGTACCCAAACACGAATTAAGAGACCTAACCTAGCAGATATTGGTCCTCGTAAATGGCATTCTATGATTGTCTGTAAGTCGCTGAAGGTTCTCGAGTCGAGGAATTGCACTGACGCATTGCACCGCCTTCCAACACAACTCGCTACCTTAATGTTAGCGTGTCATTATTCAACGGAGCTTCCGCAACGTACTCAACGAAGACTTTTTGGAGGTCATCAATGATCACTGCCAGAGATATTCAGCAACTCCTCGAACTTGGCGAATTCTTTTGGGGCATTTCGTCGTACTCTTGCTGGCTCCAATCTGGAGAGCTGCGCACGAAAAGTCAGCACTCATATTTCCGACGACCACTCAATATCTGACACAACTCCATAGGAGAGCCTATTTACCCTTCTTTTCTACAGCAGCCCAGTCCTCCTCTTGACCAACGTTGGCCAAATAGCAGCTTATCAGCTGTCAGCATATTGTCAAGGCGAGCTTGCAGTCGAACGCGTTACTACTGACACAACTTCATACTGCTGCTCTAGGAGCCAAGCCAGGATCGTGCTCGTGTCGAGTCCGCCGGAATAGCTAATAGTCTCCTCATTAGCTTAAATCAACATTGGCTTCTCTAGTTTCAGGCGACAGCTCGATAGCTCCCCGGTATGGCAGGAAGGGGTAAACTTACGCCAGACAAACCTTGCCTTTGCTGCCAGCCATTGTTTGTTTTTTAAATTGCGTTTCCGAAAGTAGGCGAGTCGAGTGAGATCGAAAGTTGGGGTTGATCGGATTACGAGTACTGAGAGAGCGAATCCGAAGCTCTCCTCTGGTGCGAATTTTTAGCTGCACAGTGACTCATCCGATACCGCATTGGTTGGTGGAGCAGAGCAGGCACTGGAAACCCCAGCACCAACTTGACGGGTGGGGCTAATGCAGTAATGGCGAGTTCTGATAGGGTCTCGCCGCGTGAGGGGCTATGACCCCAGAGTCCGGCCGTTCATTGGTAAAATCTTGAATAACTAACCCTAACCTGCTTCTTGATGGGACATTGTCGCAGGGTATATAGGGGTAAACAAAGCACATCAGAGTGGCCAGACGGCTGCGCCCATTCTTTTGTGCAACAGACATGCAGTCGTTGGCGATGGTACATTTAGCGATTACCTCCCTCCATTTTGACTTCCAGGCTCCAGCCCATTGGGATGTGTGGTCACATGAAAGTTGAAACACTCACATTGAATCGTGGTCTTTTTGTTGCCTCACTGCCTCTGCACAATGTCCGTCATTCGAAACAAAGTGGCGGACTTTCCATGATTCTGGGAAATATGCGCTCGGTACAAGTATGCCACCGGGCCCATCAACCTCACATCTTCACTGACCGGATAATGATATGATAAGATTTGATGAAGTTATCTGAGTCATGTGCAACCAAAGGCCTGTGCGGCATTACATAGCGGTTGGTTGAGGACTTGAGTGCAAGAATTCGTTTGAGAAACTCTTCAACTTGTCAAGTTGTCTCCGGTTCTGTCTCCTCGCTGGCGGAAACAATCCACGTTGACCAATTTGGCTTGACCACAAACTCGAGTGTCCAAAATTGGCAGTGCTAAGCCTATCTGCTGTACGTTTTAAGTTAGACGCCCATGGCGACGGATCGGATCTTGCCGTCCCGTGTCGTAAACAGGCAAAGCGGCGATGTTAAGACGCATCCTTGCATGTATTTGATTTACATAAGACGTCGAATTTCTTACCGATTGATCCATGTAAACTAGACTGGTACCTGGCTCGATCTCTTTGGCGAGACAGAAGGAGTACGCCAGCCTAGGGCCCTCTTTACCAAGTCCTGCCTCTGGGTGAGTGCTCACTAGATTCTCTGTACAACCGCTATGTGTCAGATACTCCTGTCACTTAAAACAGATGGACAGAAGCTGCTACATACTCAGGGTCTCAGAAAAAAAACGCCCTTCTTACGCTACCTCTGGCTAAAAGGAGATGTCATTGCCCTCTTTTTCTCCAAGGGTGATGCACACTGGCTTGTTTAGAGTCCCTTTGCCGGGCGGAAAGCAGAGACAACATGGTGCTGGCGTGTATTGAAATAATTGAATACATATTCTTGTCTTTTTTAGGAGACAGAAGGCGCGAGAATGTTGATTGACTGGTTAGGACTCATCGGAACTGTGACATGGGCGCCATTCACAGCGTCGGGGCTTTGAAACCTGGTGTCCATATCGTCAGAGACAGTCCTGATCTAAGCCACTGCAATATGGTTCATTGGACGGTATGTGACGGTTTATAGACCTACTAGGCACCCTTGCACTGAGACACTCGAAGGGGGGGCGAACCATCATCAG
The DNA here is from genome assembly GCA_018360065.1 of Claviceps pazoutovae. Taxonomy (NCBI): domain Eukaryota; kingdom Fungi; phylum Ascomycota; class Sordariomycetes; order Hypocreales; family Clavicipitaceae; genus Claviceps; species Claviceps pazoutovae. Next base: position 45,705 of record SRPO01000108.1, read on the forward strand.
CGTGCAGGATGCGGCTGCTGCTGTCATCGCGGCATTTACGACCTCATTGCAAGCCCGGGCAAGAGATTCTCGTGATCGGCGCTGGAGCCAATTCTCGGTGTGTGGACATGACAGAAGCCAAGCTAGGTAGAGCTGCCAGTGGAAGTCACCTTGTGGGAAGGACGAGCCAAGTTATTGGAACGTCAAGTGACGCGTGTGCCCCTTGGAAGAAAGGACAAGGGCCGCGGGCCGCGATACTTGAAGAACCCCTGCACGTGTACATAGCTGTACGGAGTACCCTGTATCTACCTTTTTGTGTGTGATTTCTGGTGCATTATGATCGGAAACACAGATACATGTGTGTACACATAGCTGCTACACACGTTCGGCCCACAACGCATTTGCTCCATCTTCGGCGAACCCAGACTTTCTTTTCTTGGTGCGTTGCCTTAGCGTGTCCGGCACGCTGGGCCGTTCGTTCAACATGGGAACCGCACCACTGTGCTCCAATCGCATCGGAAGTTCGGAACGACCGTTTGAAACCATGGGTTAAAGATCTGGCTGGACGTTGGAACTTGGATGGCAGCGTTAGGCTATACATACCTCATGAGTAAATCTAGAACGCCCCAATCTACGGCTCCTAAGCGATCATCCGCCACGCGAGTGCGGCAAGGTGCCGTTGTTTCGTAAGTAGTTACGGCTCCGGCGTCTATTTGGAGTTCGCGTCATACGACTTCTCAGATTGATGTTGTATCATCTGACAAGCAGCAGGAGCCAGGATCTTGGCTTGGGGGCGAGCCATTGGCCGTTCTCGTCAATGATGGCCCTTCCCGCCAGTGGCTGTTGTGTGGATAATGCAAGGAGCGGTGCAACGGGGTGCAACGGTAGGAGGTACATTTTCTTTGATGTACATACGGACATGCTGTACATGTGTACCTACATATGTACGTGTACATACATACCTGCCTGACAGCCTGGGTGAAGAATGATACATATGTATCTCCCACGAGGTGGGCGGGACCGAGCCAGTCCAGTTTGAATCAAACCATGTCTCGTCCACGCGCTGCTGTCAATAACTAACAATTGCTTTGCCGACATTCTTGCGGCTTGCCACATCGGAGGAGACGATGGTCTGCCAAACGCGGCCGAACTGCCTCAAGCCCGGTAAGGCTGCCGGGCCCCACTTGACCAGGGTTTGAGCTTCATGATCCCTGCCCCTCCTTTCTGTTCTTGGAGAAGTCCAGAGATTTGGCGCTCCACTCAAATCGACCGCAAGGTCCCCCCCCCCCCTCCCAAACGGATCCGAAGTTCGAGCCCACCGATTCCCCCTCGCCTTCAGATTCCATTCGAGATCTGCTTCTTCTACTTTTTCCACGAGTCTTCGACAGACTTTCATCACGATAATTCACCTTCCCCATTGATATTGCCTTCTGCAGGCTTTGCCTTAGGCCTTGCATATCGGAAAGAGCCGCCGGCTCGCCGTCTGGTCATCGAGCCCGAACTTTACCGACTTGCGCCGTTTCACGTTCTTGCGGCGGGTACCCCTATGACTTGCGAAGGAGACACCTAGCCGATATCAGCAGCATCAAAAGAGACCTCCCCCCCCCCCGTAACTCCTCAAAATGGGCCCAGATAGTCGGCCGGTTTGCCATCGCTGTGCTCAAATCAAACAAGCCTGCGACGGCAACCTACCATGTGCACGATGCGTACGCCTTAGTCTGCCATGCCGTCCACGAAATGCGGTCGGCGCCAGCGATGAGATGCAGGATGGGGACATGCCCAAGGCAAGGATACGAAGAGTGCAGACAGGCTGTCTTATGTGCAAGCGACGCAAGAAAAAGTGCGATGAGATCAAGCCACGATGTGGTGACTGCCGCCGCTTGTGTCTCGATTGCGCTTGGCCCGCGGACCGTCACTCGAAGTCCAAACCCAGCTCTAGCAAGGCTGATGAAACTATTCAGGACCTGGCCGATGATGATGGCAGCATCATGACGTCTATGGCAAGATCCAGCAACGGGAATGCGCCTGCGGGGGTCATGATGCTGTGCGATCTTCCCATTCGCACCAGTCTTAGTCCTTCGCCCAGTTCGAGCAGTGGGAGACACTCCCTTTACGATGACCAGAGTCAATATAGTCACATGAGCCGTAATTCGCAGGCTAAATTTTCCGCTTATGCTGGCTTCCAGTGCCCGGTTGATCAGACACCGGTCATGAACATGGCCTTGTCGGCATCAGTGTCGATGCCATCCTCCGCGGGTATGCCCATGTCGTCAGGCATCATAGGGGAACTCACCCCAGACATGAGCCCATCAACACTGTCGTGGGAAATGCCGTCAACACCTTCAGGTTGGATCGAAACCATCAACTCGACGAGCAACGGAAGCACGACTGGGTCGGTAGAGCCGGCCTCTCCTCCTCAGTCGCTGTCCTTGTACGTTCCGCAGTTAATGCCGCAATTGAAAACGTCCCAGGACAAGGCTTTACTCAATCACTATTCTACCATCGTCTCATCAATACTCTCTCGCCGAGCTTCAACAGACAACCCCTATAACGGATACCTACTGCCGATGGCTCAGTCAAACGATCTCGTCCTTCACTGCATACTCGCATTATCAGCCAATCACTGGCGAAAGCTACAACCTGATTTGGGTGATCGCGGTCTACTACACAAGAGCAAAGCCACCCAAGCTCTTGCAGGGCTCTTACCGCATGTGAACAAGACAAGTGCAGATATCGCTCTTGTCAGCAGTTTACTGCTTTGCATGACGGAGCTGTTTGATGGGACAAGCGAAGGGTGGAAGCTGCACCTCAAGGGTGCGAAGCGCCTGTTGGTGACATTGAGAAAACAGCAAGGCGATGTCATGACTGGACACTATAAATTCTTACTCCGATTAGCGAGATTCCTTGATTCTGCCGCCACGACATCGACTTGCCGACCACCGCTCATGGGCGATGAAGCCGTTGAAGCCCAGGCTATCGACAGCTGGAATGCTACACCGGACGAAGAAGACCTGGCCGTATACGGCATACCCAAGGAGCTATTCCATCTCGTGGACCGAGTTAACACGTTAGCCGAGCTTCGAAGTACCCGAGTCGATCAAGCCTCCGAAGCTGCTTTCCGACGACACGCTGTTGAGATTGAGCACCGTATCAACAACTGGTCGTACGAATTCGGCGGCGTATCTGGAGCCACGTCCACGCTAAATGAATTTAACGACGACATACTGAATGCCACCCTGGCCTTTGAATACGCCATTCGCCTACGACTTCACCAGATTGTAGAAGGATATGAATTAACGGATCCTAGGGTTGGGAAATACGTTGATGGTATCCTGGAATGCATCCAAAAGATCAGATACGGAAGTCCCCTCGAGTCGTGCATACTGTTCCCGCTTGTGATGGCCGGTGGATCATGTTGGAAACTGGAACATCGCGTCATCATACAAGACAGATTGCTGGTCATGGAGCGAACTTGTGGATTTGGCTACATATATAACGCCCGCGATCTTGTTGAGCGAGTCTGGGCGAGACGGGATCAGTCTGAAGGCACCGGGGCCGTTGTGAATTGGGCTCGAATCCGGTATTACGAGATGCACGGGCTCGTGGTATTTTAAACGCACATAAAGTACAGCCTACGCGCTTTAAGCTGAAGGAAATCACTCAACCTTCAGCGCATATGCTTCCGCGCCACCGCTTTGCTTTCACTGACGAATTGATCCGCATGTTATGGCCGCGTACTTTTTCGTGGTCAAACATTTAGGGACAGTCCAGTGACAAGATCCAGCCCAGGTCGCTCGCTGCTTTTTCGAAGTAGGGTGCACGTTAGTTAATGCGTGTCATTGAAATTTTCTCGGGGTTGATTCTTGGAGACCGATGGAACGCCAGGAGCATGCCACATGAGTGGCAAAGTGTCTTGAGGACCGTCAGGAATTATGGATGGATGTTGTTGTGAGGACAGAGCGTTGGACACTGATCTAAGTGGCATGAAGATCATGAAACAAGGCCCACGGTTTGCATAACGCCACCTTTGCTTGATGACTTGGCGAGTAGGAACATGGTTCTGAAGCTCGAACAGACATGTTGCAGAGAATGTGTTCCTACTGTGGAGAGGCTGCAACCATTGGACCGACATTGTTTTTTTTTTTCGCAGAATGTGTGCACAGCAGCCGCATCATACCCGCTCATTCGACTTTTCTCCTACTTCCCTTATGAATCGGACTGGCGCCACTGTGCAGCGCTAGATGACTCGGGCCTAGATTTCGGAGCTTTTCCATATCAAGCATGCGCCAGCAATGACATGTTGTGGATGATATGTTTCGGATGAAGTAAAACTTCAGGCTGACCGCGCTTCTGGTTTCGAAGTGTCCGCATGGAGTATAGCGCCATGCTGCTGAAGGCTCAACCTTCAAGACACCGGCTCAGGAACAGCATTCTGGTCGACCACTCTCTGCCACTATCAACTGAGATACTTCAGTCATTCAAAGCGGCAATCTGCTTGGGGTACTGATGCAGTCATTCCGGGGAATGGTGTCATGGTCCGAGGTCGGCTCCGAGCAGTGTCCATACTTACCAAGAGAAGAGACAATGAATGTGCCGGACTCTTGACCCTCGCCCGATCGTGCGAGATGGGAGCTGTTTAGACTTCGGAAGAATTTGCTGCGTTGGGGCTGTCAACACCCTATTTTTTCGGGCAACGAGATCTGTCGTTGTGATAAGAGAGCGCGTCGAATCGAAGTCACAGCCATACTGATGAAGTATACCCTACTGGCCTCTCGTGGGCACAGAGATTGCTGCAGACATGCTACCCAAATTAAGTCCACAACCGCGACGCTATAATTTGTAAGATAGCCAATAATCTTGCGATGATATTATGCGATGAGATGAGCGATCTGGCATTACCCTTTTTTCTTTCATTCGAGCTAGACTTTTTTTTTTTGCTGAGACTGTTTTCATACGGTTTCCCTCGATTTCCGTCGATTTCTACCCGAGTATCTGTCAGGATGCAGATTTGTTGCGGCGCAATAAACGATCTTAGCGTGTTTGTATATTCGGTGTCTTTTTCTTCTTTACTTTTCGTTATTCAGTATTGGGAGGGTTCTGAAAGTGCATCCATGTAGATGCAGAGGAAAGAAGGAAGCGAGCGAGAAATATAATCCAGATTTTCTTTCAGCAGAAACGTTTTCTTCTTTTATCATGTATTACCCGAAGAACAAGATTCGTTCCCCCCCCCCCCCCCCCTGCGCTCCTTATCATAACGCCGGCGAGTCATCTTATGTGATCCCGCGCACCCAGTCTAGCGGTTAAATCGCCACTTCGTGAAGTCCAAATTAGACAAGATCACTGGCTCGAAAAAACGCAAAGCATTTAATTTACTTTTCGTCTCACGGGCCACGGGCCACGGGCCACGGCACAGCCACACGAGTTTGCTTGGGGGCTCGACATTTTTTTGGTGGTGCGCGCGCTTCGTCGCTTCGTCACTTCCGCGCTTCCAGGTTGGCATGACGGGCTGAGGCTCTTGCCGTTGCGATGTGGGCACTGGGGCGGGGTCCAAAGGGGTGCTTTTCTTGTCGGGACTCAAATGGTTACAAGTTTGTATGTATGTACGTACATGTATGGTCAGTTCGACGAATTACCGTACGCCTGTGATGGGAATTACGTACCTACGCAAGCTAATAAGCAGATAACGGCCTTTTCTCTCAGCAGAAATCCCCGTTCCTGCCATTACTGTATGTGGTAGGTGTACTCGTGGCAGCATAAACCCCGAGCTTGTGATGTGTATGTATGTACCTACAATTTTACCGTACCAGGTAGAGCCCATGCCGTCACATGCGCTGGCCCTTGCCGGTCTATGTGTTTTGCGGGAGAAATCACAAGCCGCGGCAGCGGCAGTTGACACTTCAGGTGAGCACAAGTGAGACAGATGACAACCTTAGGTACATACCACTTATGCGACGGGGCAACTGTCGCATCGCCGGCCGAGAGCCGGTGACTTAACCGTCGGAGCGCCACTGATTGCCAACCCAAGGAATCCCTCTGGACGGAGTCTCTGGACGGGGTCTCTGGACTTGGAGCAGCAGGTTCTGGATTCTGCATGCCTACTGAAGTGATTACCTAGGTACATACGGAGTATGTAGGTTGATCTTCAGGGAACATGATCGAGAGTGTGTTGTGCCCGAGAAGGGGGTTGCCGCGGGTCCGGCGAAGGGCTTGTGAATGGGGCCGGCGGGACGCGGGACGCGGATGTTGGAACGAAGGAAACTGGAATAATTAGGCTCCTTTTTTAACTTCTTTGGAATTCAGGGGTTTGTGCTGAAGTGATCCTTCAAGCTGAGGAACCGCGGGGAGGAAGATTGTTGCGCATACATACATACATTAGGTACCTTTGTCTTGCAATGGGAAGGGCTCAGTTGTGCAAAGCATCCAAGCATTCTTCTTTTGTCCCGAAAGTCCGTGAGGAAGGGCTTCTTTTCATGGGACTCACAGCTCCCCTTAAACGGGTCATCCATGCGCACGCTGCCACGCATGCACACAATCGCTGGTTCAGCAGATTGTGGAGAAATCTGAAAATCATCCTGGAGAAAGAAAGGCCCAGAAAGCCAAGAGGTGACATGGCGCTTTTCCTCGGCTTCTTGCAGCGCCTTGCAGTGCAGTGCCGGTCCAGTTCGGGTTTGATCCGAGTCTGTATGTGCATGTTTTTGCTTCCCGGCTGCGACGCTGACGCAGTCACGCAGGAATGGAGCAGAGAGAAGAGGGCTTGAAGTCGTGGGTTCGGCAATGCAGGATTAATTACATGCCTCATAACTACCTTAGATGACTGAGGTGGCGCATGGTCGGTCGCTTTTTTTTTGGCTTTTGTGTGATGCGGCGGCTCGGCGGAAGAAGCACATGATGCATGATACAACCTCTGTATGATTGGGCTCGACTTCAAAAGCAACACCTCTCGGGTCGGTATTGAAGTCCCGGTAGTTCGTGCAGCTTGCCTGGATATCCGAATTCCGGATGCTTGCGTGACGCGTCGGACATGCTCGAGGCTTGCTTCGTGATCTGAATAATAAGTATCGTCACTATCCATTGTCGCAACAGCTGGTCTCGTGCCCACTCGCTGAGAAGATCTGTCGTGTGTTCTCGTGCACTCTAGCCATAGGCAACAATGAGCTATTCGTCAACTCCAAGAAGGTTACGCCCATGTGGTATGATGAATGTTCGGTGTTTTGGGTCCTGGACTCCCGGTAGGCCTCGAAAATGAGCATTGAGCGCAACGAATCGCAAGATCTGGCTTCTTTTTTGAATTAAAGTTTCTCATACGATCTTCACTCGGTACTTGCCCTTCTCAGTTCATGTGTCAATTAAAACTGATGGCAGGATTCAGTCGTACCTCGCCGTCGACATGCAATCGGGAAGCTGGCTTACTCGACTTTGTAGAAAGTCCCGCTCTGGTTCGTGGTGCAGCTCTGATGCACTCGCCGTTGCGTTCCAGTTCGTCTTCCCGCGCAGGCGGAATACCGAGCCGGCATATACCTTATCGTTTTTAACGCGCGAATCGCGATAGGCCCGGGCCCTTGTCTATAATACTCGTCGGGCCAAGGGCCAACAAGACAAGGATGGTGGGGGAAAAGTCACAACCGAATGCCGCCGTCGCTATGTAAATACATGCCCTTCTACAGAATACTATGGTGAAAGATGCGCAGCTCATAATAACCAACTCATCTCTACAGAGTACTCCGTGTATGTACACGCTTTCTGTAGGGAGGGCGCATATCTCACGCAGAACCTTAACGGGATGTAGAACTATGCTTGCTGATGTTATCACGTAAGGTGAGAGATGCTTGCAGCTTTTCCTGTAATTTTGGAGGTCGCAAGGAATTTCCATCTTGATGGACTTGGTTGCATGATGCTTGGGGTGCGACCGTTGACAAAGGACACCAGCGTGCCTCGGCCTTCGTGAATGGCCGTATGAAATGTGTTATATATAGAGTACATATCAGTCAGCGATTGGCCTAGTCGCTTCTCCACAAGTGAAGCAGTTCCTCAAAGCGTTCTCGTACTCGTAACGTTGAACAACGAAACCGAGGAGATACCTACATGCACCACCGTACAGAGTACGTGCCCCTATGACTCCGTCAGCTCTGGAGACTCGAGAGTCGAGATTGGAACCTGGTACACCGTAGGACGAGGAATTTCCAGACCGAGAAAACGGACGGCTATCAGCCCGCTAGTTAGCCTCGGCAATCCAAAGTTCCTCTTCCAGTACAACATTGCTCGAGAAGACCCAAATCCCAATGCATATGTAGCTGCCTAGATAGCGTCTCGTTGTATGCTACCAAAGTCGGGGGTTATCGCGTGCATCTACAGGTGCCGCGTTTCTGGTATCCGGCCGTGGCAATATGGAAACGCCCAAGTGACTGCTGGCATAGAGAGTACATGCAGAGTATTGGGGACAGATGATCATATTCTTCGAATCAGCTGCATACTGTAGCCGCACCAATGATTGGACCCCGACTTCAGCGTGCCAGCGACAGATAGTACGGCATTACGATAAATCAGGCGAATTGGAGGGCGAGTTGCTCGCATCTCAGATTGGTATCCGGGGATCAGCATGCTCGGAAATACTTGATCTGTCCGCTCTTTGCTCGCAGCGGCCATTGGCCAACGAGAGGCGCTGAAGCGTTTTTAGGCCTGCCAGAGAACTTAGAAGAGATCTCGAATGCTATTGACTACAAAGTGTGTACGGAGTAGGTACCTACGGAGCACATATGCGCACAGAGTATACGGAGTACGGAGGCAATCAATGCTGCTGCTGCGGTGCCGGAGCTGTCATCCCGGCATTAGAAGACGAAGCTATGTATTACAATTTACATGTAGATGAATCCTCGCATAACATGCGAGGACGGTTTCCCGACTTTGCGCCTTTGCGACGGGAAGGCGCGCCCCCGCCGCCCCTTCCGCCGCCTAACATATTTTACTACCAGGTAGATAGGTACATGTACATGTAATTGGATTTTGATTTCCGTGGAAATCCTAAGGCTGGCGCACCTGACTGGCAGCTGGCAGCCTCCAGCCTCCAGCTGACACCCGACATCACCAACGACAAGACATATCTTGTATTTGTCACTCACCCTCCGTCGCGCCTCGTATCTCAGTCGACGACTGATTCTTCCGAGATGCCCTGGCAAGCGTCCTGTGCACCGGACGCAAGCCAACGTGTGTCCACACGGCGCGTGAAGCATTCCGTGCCCCCTTTTGTATACCGCAACCAGCAGCCGACGTGAACCGTAAAGATCCGCCGCCGGGAAAGGTGGAACCCCGCGCAACCTGGGTCGAAGGCGCTGAGTCGAAGGCGCTGAGATGTGCGAAACAAAGCAACGGAACAAGCAAAGGGGAACAGACGGTGGGAAGGGGTGTCGTCTGTTTTCATCCTGCGCAGCCCATTACTCCGTATGTGTCAATTGACTGGATTGAGTTCTGTCCGGGACACGAGACCGGCCTAGCTGGACTCTGCTCCGTTCAGATCGTCCATCAATCACAGCTGAAGAGGGGAAGATGACATCACCGACTCGATTCGATACATATTCCCACAAGCTCACCAAAAGAATTTCTTTGCAGCAAAGAACGGATGGGATGCGCATGCGGAGTATGGCCGTGCTCAGCGTTCTGGGCCACCCGCGGGGACAGACACCAGTCCGGGATCCTTTCCCATGTAGACGGGTGACCACGTCTCAGATTGGCCGCTGGATTGGCGCACAGCCGGAACACTGCCCGACGTCGCTTGTTCATTTGTTGGCCAGGCAATGCTTGCTGTGCGGAGTATCTTTCCGTCGGAAGAACTGATGTACCTATAATACACACCCCAGCTCAATGGTGTTAAACACATCTCGGAAGGGCGATAGCCCTGTATATCTTGCTCAGCCGGAGTCCAGGTTCGGAACTTACCAGGACCTCATCGGGACTAATTAGGTAGGTACATATGTACGGAGTACGGATAGTTTGTTGGCACTTAGCAATGAGCCAAACAATACCTAGGCGGAGAGAAATTCCTTTGCGCTTTCAACGCGGTGCAGCAAATATCACCCGACTTTGCACAACATACCTAATCATTCCAGATTTCAGACGATCCGCCAAGACGCACATTGTAAGAATGGACGGATCGAGCTTGCGTCTTGCACAGCACGTATGTACCAAAGCAGTCGTGTATGAAGTGACTTCGGCTCTTGTTGCATGAATAAGCTCACACCCTGTCTCTTATCTACGAGCAAACATTACAGCTCTCATGCACAATGCCTGCTTGTGCGTCACTTTCGAAGACGCACTCCGGAGTGCAGACGGGGTCTGTCAGACGTGGTCTTAGCGAGGCCCGGATGTTCGGGCCGTGCTGAGACGGGGGCCAGGAAGACTTCCGTCTTGGGACAATTTCTAAGCGCGTTCCCGACACAAGTCATCTGGCTTTGTTGAAACTTGAGCCGAGTCTTGTGGTGTTATTTTTCATTGATACAAGCTGATGTGAATGATACATACCTAGGTAGCTGGCTCCAGTAAACATCTTTCTCGCAGCATGGCTCTCTGAATGGCAAGCTGGTAGAATGCGACGGCTGCAGCAAGGATCAGGTCCGCTGAGCCATCTCTGGAGTCTGACAGCTAGGTATAGGCTTTTCTCCACCAGTTCGACCCCGTAACTTATACGTATAGGTGACTGCCGCTAATGCTGATGGGACTAACTCCTCTGGAAAGAAAGAAACAGCACACACATGTGAAATCATAGATGCGCCCAGTTGGAGGGGTAGGGGTTAAGGGGCTTGAAGTTAGGAAGGGATGAGGAGGGTCTTCATGACTCCCGTTCGTGATGCGCAACACCGCGCTACGCATGCCCCATATAATCCATCCAGTTTCCGCTGGGCTTCGGCTCGAGAGGCCCGGGGCTTGGGAAGGGCGGGAAAGCCGTCCCTTGGTACCAAGAGAAAGGGCGGATGTTCTTCGCGAAGAGAGACATGTCCATAAAGAAATGTCATGGACTATGCCATCGTCTCTTTGCGCTCTTGCTCGACCGAGCTCCTCTTCTCTTCTTGTTCACATCCTTCACCGTACTCAGGGTTGGCACACTTGCGTCTGGTCTTGTTTGGTATAATACAACGTAGTCACGATACGACTGCCGCGAAGTAAAACACTCAGCAGAGTTAACAGTCTCGAACATGCCATCCAGAATCGCGTGCCCTACGAAGCCACCGGCCACTGTGGTTGTCACTGGCGCCAATGGATTCATAGCACAGCATTGCATCTCGGCGCTGCTACAGACTGGATACGTTGTTGTCGGGACAGTCCGGACGTGGCACAAGGTTGCGCAAGTCAAAGCATCTCACAACTCACATCCTCACCTTGACGTCGTGGTCGTCGAGGACATCACCTCGGCGCAATGTTACCGCGACGCCCTTGCCGGGCTCACACCGAGCGCCATCCTGCACCTTGCCGCGCCGTTCCACTACAACACCAACAACTTCGAGAGAGATCTCATGTTGCCGGCCGTTCAAGGATCGACGGCTATTCTCGAGGCAGCCACTCATATAAAAACCGTGCAACGCGTAGTACACACAAATAGCTTCGCGTGCATCTACGACGTCTCCGCCGGGCCATGCCCAGAAAAAACCTACACCTCCCAAGACTGGAGCCCGCTCACCTATGAGGACGGCGTCAACGCTCCTGACGCCCCTTCTGCATACCGAGCCAGCAAGACCGCCGCCGAGAAAGCAGCATGGAAGTTCATGAGCGAGCGGAACCCCAGCTTCGACCTCGTCAGCCTCTGTCCCACCATGGTCTTTGGCCCCTTTCTCTCGGGATCAAAACCCACGGCCATCCGAGATGTCAACACCAGTAACCTCGTCGTCTGGTCCGTTGTATCCTCGGGCAAAGATCGAGCCATTCCCCCAACACGTGGCCCATGCTGGGTCGATGTCCGCGATGTAGCCGACGCGCATGTCAATGCTCTTCTGGTGCCAGAGGCAGGCGGCGGGCGGTACATGCTCTGCCAGGGCGTCTACTGTAACCAGGAGCTTGCGGACGTGAGCCGCGAGATCACGTCCAAGTACACGGAGAGGATACCTATTGGTGAGCCCGGTCAGAGAGAGAGCCATCGCCATTTTGGCGTAGATGCCAGTGACGCCGCGAGGGTACTGGGTCTAAAATGGAGGACCTTGGAGGATTCTCTCGCGGGGCTTGTGCCGCAATTGTTCGATATTGAGCGGAATCAGGGCTTTTCGGGCATATGATACATCAGAGGAAGGGCAACACGAAGCTTTTCTCCGGGGAATTCTCTCTTCTTCTTCGCCGTCTATGATGATCTATCACCAGCTTCAGCTGGGAATGAAAGTGGTCGAGCTAGTTTCAGGCGAGGTTCAAAGTTCTTCTTTAGGGAATCACGACGCCCAGCTCAACCCTGGGAAAGATGCGAAATTCTTCCGTATAATCCAGCTAATCTAATACTGGGGGGGGGGGGGGGGGGGGGTGCGGGTGGTGTGGACTCTAGCGCATAGCCACATGAATGGGATAATGACTTATGACTGATTGAGAAATAAAAGAAAATAAAATGAACTTCTGTGTACTACACTGACGAAACGGGTGCGAAAAAAGGGTGTTTCACCTCCATTGGTTCGTGGATATGAGGGACCTGGGAACTTGGAACTTAGAACGTGGCTGGTACTACTTGACAGGCCAGAGCAGATAAAGACCTTGAAAAGGCAGTCAGAGACCAAGAAAGAAGAGGGTGCTACAACACGCATTTCGACAAGCATGTGGGCCGACGGTCCCGTCGGCTCGCTAGGTTCGGTCATATCCGCAGACGAGTGACAAGTGTGCTATAGGGGTTTCACGATGGTGGCGGGAAAAGAGATCTGTGGCGCTGTTAATGTCACACGAGGAAGAAGATGGAAGGTGTCGGGCGTCAAGGAATAAAGAGGGCTTTCTTCGTGGCGCAGGCGAAGTTGCCTGGTTGTTGCTGGCTGACGCTGATGTGCCAAGAGACGATTCTGACCAGGCAGGTGACAGGTCATAGAGACAGCATGGCTCGAGATGATGGAATACACTCAAGAAGGGAAGGTCAAGCTTGGCGTTGGCTCAAGTCATGGGTTTATGTATGATTTCCATTTTGAGCCTGTTTAGCCAAGGCCCGAGAAAAACCAGAGGTATTATAAGGGGGGAGTCTACGATATATCATATATGTGAGTGGCCAAGTAAGCGCGACATTGTTATCACCCCGCAGTGCTCACATATGCAGCTTTCACTCTCATGTTGTCGTCATCCCGCGTTGATGCACCATTGCACTTAGTTGCTAACTTGCTCAATTGCAGTAACCCGAGGGTATCGTCTAGACTGGGTGCCTCGTTATATGCGGCATGATTGTAAGATGACGTGAGGAGTGATGGCCGAACGGGCGTAACATCAAAACACCTATAAGTATGTAATATATGCAAGCACATACACACACACTTACACACAAGAATACACAAACATACGCACATGCAAAGGGTCCCCTAACAAACCATGAGCACTACCATCCTGGCAACAGGCCTTTCTTCCGGTCTGGTAAGACACACCCGATTCGCTACTCGACCCTTTTTCATTCCAACCACTAACCCAAGTCTCACGCCGTTGTTTCGCCCCTTTCGCGTATCTCCAGGGATTCGAGGCCCTCAAACAGCTTCTGGGTAGCGAAGAACCGTATACAATCATCTTTGGCGCCAGAGATGCCGACACGGCGAACGAGGCAATCAGGAAGCTCAATTTTGACCGCCTCCTTCATAGTGTTGCGGTGCTACCTCTGGAACTCAATGACCTGAGCGAGGTCAAGACGTTTTCGGAACAGGCATTGGAGACGCTTGAAAAGCTTGGCGAGACCGAAATCGACTATCTGCTGCTAAATGCGGGCATATTGAAACCGGCTAACGAGCGGGAACCTCATACATCAAAGTGGTGCGAGGCGGCTGTGGTAAATCACTTTTGTGAGCCTCCAAACTTACATCATACATGGCCCTTTACCCCTTCCTTGCCCCATGGATGAACATGTAAAAGATGACGATGATGGTTCCAAACCGGGGGAAACTAATCAGAGAGGACGAGAAAAGCCCAGCATTACTTGATCCATCTCCTGCGCGAGAAATTGGTCGCCTCTCAGACACGAATCGTGGTCGTTACATGCATCGGCGTTCGTAGTGTCGAGAACATAGGTATGTACGTCAACAGTGCAACACATATGCCACAAACTCCCCTACAAGATCTCGATTCTCTAACAATACTCCCGCTGCCCGCAGCCAACCTTGAGAACCATATCGAAGCCGGCTCCGGAATAGATGGCTTGCCCATCCACACTTACACGAAATTCCTCCAGCTTCTCGGCGCTCACTGGTGGAGTCGCCAGCTCCATGACCAATGTCGCGTCGTGGCCGTATCTCCCGGCATGATCCCCCATACGGGCCTCGGCCGCGACTCCGGTTTCCGTGTCCCGGCCGAATCGCCCCTCGCGGAGACGATTCCGCAAGGCGCGGCCCAAATCCTTTCAGGGCTGTCGAGGAGAGATTTCCCTCGCGACCCGGAGCGTATCTTCTTGACCAGCGGGGGGGTGTGGTTGGGGAGATCGTCAGTGACCAACATTCTGGATAGGGACTTGCAGGACAAGTGGTGTCCAAGTAAGGAGGAGTTGGAGAAGGAGGCAGGCATCGCTGCGTAAACATGGGCGGGGGTTTTTCCCTCTTTGATTCCTTTGGGGGACGTCGGACGATCACGGAATGTTGATGACTGCGGTTGGGATGCTTGTTGTACGCATTGACATGAGAATTTTCCTCGTTGTATTTTCCGCAGGCATTGCTGGCCAACAGAACAATCCTCACACATTGGCCGTTCCCTTGCTTCCACTCTACTCTCGCATAGGTAGGTTAAGGTATGTGTCATCACAAGCCACGCAATTAAAGAAAACTGGGTATGACTTTCGCTTCACGATGTCTTGTCAATTGCCGCGCGATAGAGGCGAAGCATGTTTCCAATCTCATACGTCAAGTCGTGATCAACAGGTACGCGGGAAATTTGGCATTGGGTGCTTCGTCAGCGCTTACTTCATAGGCCAGAAGACGAAGACTTGCAAAAGGATATATACATACACATAGTAAGGAGCACGTCATGTGCCACGTGCGGGAGGGACCACTATTGGCTCGATCAGGTCGGCCACATCCGCAGACGAACGTTCCGAGATCTGCGGTGGACTGGGTCACTAGATGAGAACCAGAAAGGAAGGTGGAGGGAGGGAAAAGACTCGGAGAGACTTGTTTTGTGTTATGTTGCGGAGGAAGATGGCTGATCGCCACTGACCACTGCACCAAAGACGAAGGAGACGAATCAGATGAACCAAGAACATGAACAGCGCGGCACATAAATGCACACTTACACAGCACACGATGCCTTTCATCATCAAAACCATCGTGGCAACCGGCCTTTCCTCCGGTATAGTAAGAAACATATCCCGTTCCGCGCTGTTCGCCATTTGTCGTCGGCCACTGACGCCAAAGTGTCTGTAGGGATTCGAGGTCCTTTAACAGCTTTTGGCCCGCACAAGACCGTACAGAATCGTCTTCGGTGCCAGAAATACCGAGGCGGCGGTACAGGCCGTCGAGAGGCTCGACTATGACCGCACATTCCATACTGTTGCCTTGATATCACTGGATCTCTGCAACCTGAGCAAGGTCAAGACGTTTGCGCGACAGGCAAAAGAGACGGTTGGCCAGGATGAGATTGGTTACCTGCTGTTGAATGCGGGCATGATCAAGGCGGCTGTCGAGAAGCAGCCTTACACCTCAGTGTTTCTATTGGCTCCTAACGAGTCCTCTTCCGTAGGCAACATTGAGGAGCAGATCAGGGCTGGTTCCGGAGCAAACGGCTTCGCCGTCTACAATTGTACCAAGTTCATTCAGCTCATTGGCGCTCATTGGTGGTGTCGCCAGCTTCAGGGCCACTGCCATGTCGTCATCGTGTCCCCTGGGAGAGTTCACTGTCCCGGCCGACGCACAATATGTGGTGACGATCAAGCACGGCGCGTCTTTCATCCTGAATGGCATGTTCATTGATGAATTACCCATAAAAATAAATGGCGAACTGGCTGGAACACATCTTGCATGCCATGTGTGTCTGGTAAAGACTGACTTGGGTCGGAAAGAGATCATGAGCTGCAAATGGATCATGACGACGCGAAAGTCGTGAGTAAAAGGTACATTAGGTACCTACCTAAGTACCTCCTCCCACAACGTCCCCGCAGAGAGTGATTGGGCGACGTGGAAGGGCGGAGACGCGTCTACAGCAAGCCTTCACTTCAAGGTTCAACCCTTTCATAACAGCAAACACTCGATCTCGATCGCTGGAAGCACATCCAAGACCACTCCAAAGCTTCGTCTGACTCAACTCACCTGCGCCTACGTGTTCCATTTTCTTCTCTGTCGAACCATCGTGATGCTCCCTGACGGTCTGCGCGCCCCCGAGACACCACGCTCGACCACGACGTCCAATACGAGATCAGATTACTCTATAGACGCACGAAACGCTTCAACCTCGAATGCGTGTGCTCTCGAAAGAGATTCGCCCTGAGTACTAATATTGGGGTTCGAATTCGAGAGACTGCTCAGGCAAAAAGTCGCCCAATTCGGGAGCAACTTCAGCCAATAGCTCGAACTCCATTAGGCATCTTTCTGCAATCGTCCACGCTGCTGCCAGCGTTATAAAGCTCCGGCCGGGTCTTCTCTCTGCTCACGGCACGAGGCGTACTCTTCAGAACCCCGAGTTGTGGATGCCACCGGGCGGAAGCTGTCTTTTTTTCAGCTGCGAAGAGCTCCCACAGCCACTCTCGCCAAAGAAAGCCTTCTCCAGCCTCTGGCAGGCTTACATGCGAAACAGCCCCGGGAGAGTGTAAAGCCCGAATCTTATGGCTCTGTAGAGAGGCGAATTCTGATGAACATAGCGGTACTTCACCCTGGGGCAGGCCGGAATCATCGGTGATAGCCATGTTGATAGCGACACCTTTACACACTTATCGCCTAGTTCCTTGAAGAAATTATTTCAAATGGTCACGGGGTGGGTGAAAGGACGAGACCTCTGATAGTAAGTCTTCGCGGAAAGAGTGTATGCATACCTTCCTGTGCATGAAGCCGCCGCCGAAGGCGAGTGCGGAGGCAGCGTCGAGGTGGAGAGCGTCTGAAAGTCGACGAGGCATATCGAACACCCTTCACCTCACTGGTGCATCCCGAATTAGCTTTTGACGGCTTCATGTATATGAAGGTATCCATTCACTCTTTCCACGAAGGATTGACGCAACTTCGAAAACACGAGACTGGCCGTCAGAGGTCTCACCCTCTTACACACCCGCGACCACTCGCCCGCGGAGGCTTCAAAATCGATTGATTCCCGACAGCCGGCATGCTGGCTGATGCAGTCGCAAAGCAACTCGAGAAGTCTGAAAGCGTGCTCAATTTGGTCGACACGTGCATGGCAAAACAAGATTCCTCAATCACGGATATACAAAAGGAAAAAAAAAATCAGAGGCATCTGAGGGAAGGGGACGTGGAAACAATGTACGAGTGAAAGAAACCAGTGGAGGAAAATGACTACATACATTTGGTCTTTCCCCGCTGAGGCAACAGCTTGTTTTCGAACATAGACACAACAGTTTCTCGGAGCGGGATCGGGTGCCAGGCTTTTGCTGATTCATTTTTCATCGTGAAAAACAGCACAAGCCATCACGATCAGATGCTGTAATCAGGTCATTCGTGGGTCCGCAAGTCTTTTCGCATTATAAACTGTCAATCTTGATGATCGGTGTGGGTCGATTTGTCTTTGCGACTGTGAAAAGGGGAGTCTCCCATAAACTCAACATTTCCATGCTAGACAGCGACTCCAAGATGCGGCACCGGGCCACTCATGTGTGTTGCAGCAGGTTGGCCGAGGCGAGGATGCAGACAGCTTCTTCGCGGCGCGGTGAATGGCTGCTGCTCGACACACCAAAGACAGAACGACCAGATGGACCATGCAACATGAGCCATGAGGAATGCACCCATGAAGAGAAGTGAAGGAGAAGGCACTGAGCCAGCTCGGCTCGGCCTGCCAGCATGTGTGTGGGAATCCGTCGTTTGTTGCAGTTGTTTGTCAGTGTCACTTTGCAGACGGCTGCTTACAAACGGCTCTCAAGCTGTCGGCCTCGGCTTGCCGTTATCTTTTATGCAGCATGATCGCAAGATGACGTGGGAGTCCGTGTTTGGGTCCGCCCAACATAAGACCTCGACATCCCATATACATACATACATATGCATACATACACAAGAAAATACACACAGCCTACAGGTATACACATACACATACTCGAAACCCAAGCGAACCATGACCGACCTCACCAAGACTATCGTGGCAACCGGCCTCTCCTCCGGCCTAGTAAGGCACACCCAATTCGATGCTTAGCCCCCCGTTCACCAAACCACTAATTACCAACGTTTCATCATCGTGTCTAGGGATTCGAGACCCTCAAGCAGCTCCTGGAGCGCAAAACACCATTCAAAATCATCTTCGGCGCCCGAGATACCACGACGACGAACCAGGCCATTAAAAAGCTCGACTTTGACCGCGCCGTCCATAAGATTGTGGTACAGCCGCTGGATCTCTGTGATCTGAGCGAGGTCAAAACATTTGCGCAAAAGGTACTCGAAGAGGTCGGGAAGGACAACATCGATTATCTCTTGTTGAATGCAGGCATGTTCAAGCCAGCGACGGAGGAGTCGTCCTGGGAATCAAAGTGGTGCGAGATGGCTGTGGTGAATCACTTCTGTGAGTTGTCACCCCCCCTCCCCCCCCCCCCCCCCCCCCCCCCCCCAGCGGGAACGAACCCATCAGAGAGAAATGTCGTCAAGCACAGGGAATTAATTCGAGAGAACGGCGTGAAGCCCAGCATTACTTGATTCATCTACTTCGCGAAAAGTTGTTCGCCTTCCAGGCGCGAATCGTCATGGTGTCCTCCGGCGGGGTCCGCGACGTCGAGGATCCTGGTACGTCACGAACTAATCTCAAGATCTACGTTTGCCGCCTCATTTCTTGATTTCCTAACATGGCTTTTTTTATAGCTGCCATTGAGAAGCAGATCACTGCCGGCTCCGGCACAGAAGGCTTCCCCGCGTACGCCTCTACCAAATTCCTTCAGCTCCTCAGCGCTCACTGGTGGCGTCGCGAGCTCGAGGACCAGTGCCGCGTCATCGCCGTGTCTCCCGGGATGATTCCCCACACGGGTCTCGGGCGCGGTACCGGTTACCAGGTTCCGGCCGACTCACCCCACGCGGAGACGATGCATCAAGGCGGGTCCCGCATTGTGGGAGCGCTGTTTAGGAGCGATTTCCCTGACGACCCGGAACGTATCTTCTTGCACAGCAAGGGCGACTGGTGGGGGACGAAGGACATTGCGGAGAGTCTGGATAAGGAGCTGCAGGAGAAGTGGTGTCCAAGAATGGAGGAAATGGAGAAGGATGCTGGCATCGCTGCATGAACGAATGCCGGTTCTCTTACTTGATTCCTTAATTTGTCTTTTTCTGGGGGAAGGGGAGGGGAAAGGGGAGGGGGAGGGGGAGGGGGAGGGGGAGGGGGAAAGAGAACGACATCACAAGCCGAGAATTTAAAGGACACGTGAGACACTTCAAGAAAGGTTCTATCAATTGCAGTAGGATGTTCTGCGGCGTAATAGACTCACATTCCTGATCACTTTGGTCAGTCGTGGTCAAGTGGTTTCTCACTTCCACATTCTTCCCAAGGAACTTTGAGTCTTGACGATAGGGATGCTAGGCATGCAATGCAGCAATAGATCCGACAAGGTGTGGCGACAGATGAGATTGAAACATAGGTATGTCGAAAAGTCGCAATGCTCAAGGAGACCGTCCAGGCCAAGCATGTTCTTCTCGACATTACGCCCCCATTGGCCTGCTTGGTCGGCCACATTCGCTGCTGAATTAGGCGGGGGGTTGATCAAGATGGCGGGTGGCAGGCGAATGTATTCATCGGACACCTGCTCTCTTGTGAGTGTGTATGATGGGTGGGGAGGAGAATCTCAGATGAATTGAGGGGGGGGGCCAAAAGAGAATATACATGAGCAAACATAGCATGCACTCAAGGACGAAAGAAGAAGGTATCTAGCTAGCTATCGTGTCAATGAGTGGTAGTGGCTAGTAAGCTACGCTTATCTCTTGTGCAACAGTAAGGGGACTCCATCGTTCGCCTACGCCGCTTTCCAGATGACCGGCTTGATTAGCTCACTTTTCAGTAGCATGGGGGAGGGGGGGGGGGGTCTTGAACAACATAACCGGCCAGTAGACCGCCCTGTTGTGCTACGAAATATTGAGTGCAGGAGGACGTAAGAGGTGATGAGTGATTCGGCCCAACTTTGAAGCTCGACACTCATGAAGAAACCCAAATATACCTACACTCATACACGTCGTCTTGTCCGGGGCGAATGACTGACGAATGATATCCCCTACATATAGCCCTGTCGCTTGCTTCCGTTCAATGACTACCTATCTACTCGCATCAGATCATCACAAGTCAAGCAACAAACTCAACTAGTCGGGAATACACTTCACACAAGTTCCTGTCGAGCGCCGTGTGATGGAATAGAAACACACTAACCCAAGTTCATTCATCAGTCATTCATCAAGAGATCTTTGCTCTCTTCTCTACATGTTTATCGGCACGCTCGCCGCCAATTTAGGCCTCCGTGAGTCTAACGTCATACTCCAGCTCCAGCGCAGCCTGCGTGTCGCCCTTGCGCGGCACAAATTCAACAGTCAGTTCCTCCTTGACAGCAAAGACGGAGTCATT
The DNA here is from genome assembly GCA_018360065.1 of Claviceps pazoutovae. Lineage (NCBI taxonomy): Eukaryota > Fungi > Ascomycota > Sordariomycetes > Hypocreales > Clavicipitaceae > Claviceps > Claviceps pazoutovae. Next base: position 66,546 of record SRPO01000108.1, read on the forward strand.
GGCGAGATATTTGCAGTCCTTGTCGAAGATCTGCGTGGTGAGAGGCTTATGGCCCTCGGCTTGAACCTGTTGGTATTTTTTTCGTTAGAAGGACTTGTCGCCCGTTATTGAGATCTATCTCAAAGTACCACAGCAGAAACACAGTTTTGTGTTGTTACTCACCATGAGGTGGATATGCGCGGGCCGGTATATAGGCCGGTCCATCATCTGAAGCAGCTTGCCGGCCGGGCCATCCGTGGGAACCGGATATGGCGTCGGCTTGAGGCAATAGAATGCATAGCGGCCCTCTGCGTCAGTATGGAATATGCCGCGGAGATTATACTCCCTTTGGTCTGGATCTTGTTGCTCGTAGAGACCTGGACGAAGAATAAGCATGAGCGTTGCCTTGCGACGTTTAGAGTAACGAATAATGAAATCTACGAACCATTGGTGGAACCTTGCCAGACATCGACGGTCGCGTTGGCGAGGGGCTTTCCCGTGTGCACATTGATGACTTTGCCGTGCATGTAGACGACCTGGCCGTCTGAAGGCTTGTCAAAGACAATGGTGGTTCCGTTCTCGCGATGAGGCGTGTCTGCTCTCCAGAAGGGGCCTAGTATAGCTGACGCGGTAAGGCCGTTTGTGCTCTTGGCGGCGGCGGAGAAGGTGATGTCGTCGACGAGGCTGTCATTGCAATCCAGGTTTGATTAGATGGCAATGCGTTTCGGTGTCTTTTTTTTTTTTTTTTTTT